>CAJVQA010003097.1:0-20279 GCA_910591915.1 Cetraspora pellucida
AAATATAATCATAAAACTATTAGTAAAAGTTATAAATCTCTCATAAAATAAATAACAAAGTTAAATATATTATTTCTATACAATTATAAAATCTACAAGTAGAGTTTTATAATTTGTTTTAATTTAATTTAATTTGATCAAATATTTGAGTTCAAATTAAATTCAAATTTGAAATTTTCAAATCAAATCAAATTCAAATTTAGTTAAATTTGATTTAATTTAATAAATATTTAATTTAATTTAAAAATTTATAATTAAACATTTAAAATTATAAACTATTTACTCAAAATTTTATTAAGACAATTAATTTTTTTAGTTTATAAAACTAGAGATATTTTGTTTAAAAAACTATATTTATTTAAGATCTTAAAATTAATTAATATAATAAAATATTTTGTAAATTAGGTTTTTTCTTTATTAATCAAATTTTTAAATTTTTTTGAACATTAAATCAAATTCAAATATTTGAGTTAAATATTTGATCAAATCAAATCAAATTAAGAATATATTTGATTTAACTAAATTTAAATTAATTTAATATTTAATTTAATTTAGATTTGAGAAATTCTATTTATAAGAAACTTCTAAAAGGATTAAGTATTCACAAAATCTAAAGTTTGATTTACCTTATGTCTTTATTTTTTTAAAAAAAAAATTTGTAAAAAATAAGTAATTCAGTTTATCTTCTCTAAAAGATTAATATATAAAAACATCAAAACAATTAGTAATATTTACTTTTTAATTAGAATTGTATAAAAAATATAGCAATACAAATATAACTTATAAACATGTCTTAACAGCTAAAATTTTATTAAATACTGCTTTTAGGCTAACTAGTAATCTATGCTAACTTTTTATATTTAAGTTAAAGTTTTATTTTATATAGTTTTTGTTAAATATTTTAAATAAATAAAAAAATAATAGAATTAATTCTATTTAGTATAGTTTATAATTTTTAAAAGTTTAATATAGGCTTATAATTATAATTATTTAATAGTTGTATAACAAAAGTTACACATATTTTTTCTTTTTTTACTTTTTTTCTTTTCTCTTTTATTTTTTGCTTTGTATTTTTATTGTTTTCTTTTATATTTTTGTATTTTTTTTATATATAAGTTTTTTTTGTTTTTGTTTACTTCTCTATGAGAAAATATTATTAGATTGACAATATTTTATTGTAGAGCAGTAGTCAGATGCAGCTCTTGATATACTCTAATTTCTTATAAAATTAGATAGTTAATGCAGACAAATTACTTGTAAGGCTTATAAAAGTATTTATAAAATATTAGGCCAAAAGTTATATAAAATTTTGTATATATATATACAAAAAATTATAATAAAAATAGTTAGCAAAACTGCTTAAGTAAAGGAAAAAAAATTATATTTTATATTTTTGATAAAATTGTTAAAAATACAAATACAGTCAGACCTCTCTATAGTCACACTTTATATAATCACACCTCTATATAAGCACCTAATTTTGTTAAACAAATTGCTGTAAAAATATATAAAAAACCTCTATATAAGCACAACCTCTTTATAAGCACATTTCTAAAAAAAGTTACTATCATCCCAACTACGTGATTATAGAGAGGGTTGACTGTAAATACTAAAATATTATTTTAAATAAAATAATATATATAGTTGTATAATAAAAGAATAGAGTATTGTAAAAAGATAACTCTAATTCTATTAGTAATAATTTTAATATAAATTTTACAAATATCTTTAACAAGACTAAAAAACAAATAAACTAAAATTTTATTAAATATATTATGTTTAGATATAAAGCAGATTTTATTAAATTTTTATAATAAAATATTAAAAATTATTTATATTATAACAAATATTTTTATTAATTAATTAAAATAAAATTTTTATAACTATAGTTGTACTAATATAACTAATAGATTATAATTATTTGTGTTATTAAATTTGAAAAATTATAACTTGGTTGTTTTATAATTTAAAATTCTGTATAATATACAATAGATAACTTTTATAAAAAGAAATATTAGATTTGGCTAATAAATGATTAAGATTTTTAGTTATTTTAAGTTAACAAATACAAATAAGGTAAATTATATAAACAAAAACTTAACTAATAAATAATAAAGTTTATAAATTTTATAAGGTTTATATTAGATATTAGTGTTAATATTTATTATATACAATGTAATATATTAGAACTTGTTATTTTTAATAAAATATACTGCTTTTAAAGATCATTTTAACCTTTATTTATAATATTATATTTATTATTTACAAATATAACTTTGCACTTATTATATTTTTAAAACTATTTAATATTATTTTAACAATGTTTAATTTTTTTAAAGATATATAATTTATTCTTATATTCTTTTTTTCTATCTTTCTGTATCCAAAATACCATTTTTGATCATAAATATAACTTATTGTATTTTATATATTCTTTATATAATTAGTTATAATCTGATATTACAGTGTAATTTTAGTTATACAAAGATCTAGACTAATACTAAATAGTACAAACTTAAAATAAATCTTTATAATTATATAAATCTATAAAATTAAAAAAACAAAAACCTATTTAAAAAAATCCAAGTAAAAAATAATACAAACCTTTAATAGTATTATTATAAAAATTAGATTTAGAAAACAAAGATTATTATAAAAAAATTAAACAAAATATAATCTATTAAGAGTGTTCTCAAGCAACTTTTTCAATGTAATTAGCTAGTAATTAAGATGTTGCTTAAAGCATTATAATTAATTGAGTGATTATTGTGATTAATTAAAAAAAATATAAAAAATTTATTATTAAAATACAGATTTTAAATTTTAACCAATTTGAGCATTTCTATAAAAAAATTTAATGATTACAACTTCAGGTTTTTTTGACCTAAGTAATAATCATGAACAATTTTTTTTAACTAATCAAGTCATTGAAAAATTATTGAAAAAAATACTTGAGAATAGTTTAAGTCAAGTAGATCTATTAATCAAACTGTCAAATTTTAACTAAAAAAAGTAATATTAATTAGACTTGATATACCGAAAACAGATTATAATTCTTTTAGACTATTCGAATCATAAGTTTAAAAACAAAACATAAATATATTAAAATACTAAATATATGCTATAAAATTAATACTAAGATTTGAATAAACTTTGCAAAAGCATAACCCTTATTAATAAAACTGTAAATAGATAGGTTAGTTAATAAAAAGATTTCTAAGCCTACTATTAAATATATAACTTAAAATAAGTAATAAACTATGTACAAGTTAAGAAAGAGAATAAAATCAACCCTAGATGATTTTCATTAAAAGCAACAACAGAGTAACTTAGTCTTAAAATTAGTTAATGTTATACAGATATAGATTGAAACCCACTAATAAGTTTAAATAAAACACCTACAAGTGGATGTTAGATATAACATCTAGCAGGTAATCTTAAGACAAAACCCTTAAATAGACAATGACTAAAGTTATATGTATGACTAACTATACTTCTACTAACTAAAAATGTAACTTAAGTTAATATTAACAAATAAAACTAGTTTGCCAATCAATTGTTTAAAAAAAATAAAAAAAATAAAAATAAAAAATAAGGCAATAAGAGGAAAAAGATGATTTATCTAAATCAAACAAATTGTATACAGGCAGAAACATCTTAATCGCTAAAATTGTTATGCGTATGAGTGCCGTCAAGAGAAACCTGTTATCATGCTTTCAATTATGTTCTGCATCCAGTTGTTCATCGAACTTTCGATTATATTTGTAATGACTATATTTATTAAATGTTTAATATTGTTTGTTAAGACTTATATGCTCATTTTGTAAGATTTGTATAAAAAAAACCACCTTTTTGCTTTGACAAAGGGTTTTCACAAGCAATTTTACTATATATTCATCAACATTCAGCTCTAATATAAATGCTGGCATAAACAAACTTAAAGGATTTTTCGGACATCGCGGGGAGGACTAATTTTTACATCATTTCATGTGTCATTATGTCAATCTATGTCACTTTCACATTGTAATATCGATAATTCTCTGGTGTGTGGCTGAATCGTGTGGCAGTCATTCTTTCGTTGAACTTTAACCACTCGGTTCTGATAACTTGGTTACGAGAAACTTCTTAATTCGTCACAATATCCAATTTCGTCAAATGCAATTTACTGATTTTCTAAGCTTTCTGGAATTCTTAATCTATACAGCCCAGTGTAGGTTGAAAAATTCGAAAACTGGCATTAGTTGAAAATTAATATTTAAACTAAATTAAGTTGGATTTGAACCGAATTTAATCCAATTCATTCTTTTGTTAATCAGTAATAATTCGGGTGAAAAGATAGATTCCTTTTTTTATGATATACAAAAAAAAATAAATAAATAAAACAAAATAAAACCGAATTTTCATGGTTTTACAACTGAGTTGGAATATTATAAACCGATTTAATATTAAATCGATTTAACTGAATTTAAAATCAAATCATAATAATCGGTTTCAACTTCTAAACCATGTTTAAAACTTAATAATTCTTGTAAACATAATGATAATAACGATAACAATTCAAGAAAATTACGTGTAATATGCAGGACACAGATTTTAAATACTGGGTGTTAACACTACACTCTTTTGAAACTAGGGGCAACTATTTTTAATTAATTTCAAGCCGTATAGCTAGTCACATAAAAAAGTCTACGAATTTACTTCACCCAGATAATACGGAGTATGCTGACTTGAATCCTACCTACATTGAAAATTCAAGGCCTTTATTTAGACTGATGCAAAGGACCAATACTACTTTGCACACACAATACTGCTTTGCACACTTTAGTGCTGTACAAACTATATAGTATTACATGCCAGTCGACCATTATATAAGTGACTCATCCGTTGTAGTATTGTTTACTTTTTTTGTCTTCAAGAACAAACAAAATCCATTTATAATGTAATTTTAGATTCAGATTCTATTTTTTTTTTAATTAATAATAAAGAATAAACTTTTTTTTGATCTTTGAAAAAAAAACTTCTTATTAAAATTAGTAATTTTATATATTTTAAAAATAAGGTATGTACAAACAATTTGTCATATAGTCAGTCTGATTTTCTAAAAGTGGATAAGTGTGGATCTTGGTTTGCACAAAATGTTATAATACCGGAAAACTATTCGCGTTTTTTTATCACTTGCAAAAATCGAAATTACCATTTTTTTTTTTTTTTTTTTTTTTAACAGAATTTCAAATTTAATAAAATAAAATGATCTATTAATAAAATATATTAAATCTATGTACTAATCTAAATATATATATTTTTTCTTGCGAATTTAGGTTGCTGAAAAACATTTATATTGGAAAATATTGTTAATGAGAAAAGATTTGAATAAGGCAAACATTCTTTAGGTAAGAAGGTTAGAAAAAGCAATATATATATTACAAATCTCTGGAAAATGAAGTTATTTGTCATTAAAACCTCAATATCTGAGTATATTATTCTTATATTTGAAAGTGATATTATTCAGTTATAATGGCAGCATCTTTACCAAATGAATCCTTGCAAGAGATCTTTTCATATATACAATATGACAAAAAGGCATTGTATAGTTGTCTCCTTGTAAATAAAAATTGGTGTTGCAATATTATACCTCTTTTGTGGAAGCAGCCATTTCATTTTTGGGAGGATCCCAATGATCCATCTCCAAAGCTTACCCAGGTATATTTGAATTTCCTTTCCAACAAATCAAGAGAGCGACTTGCCACAAAGCCTCTTATCACATTGCCAAGATCATCCAAGCCACCTATATTTCAATACCCAATCTATTTGCAAAATTTGGATACAGAAAAGTTATATCAAGCAAGTCGAAGATGGCTTGAAAATATTGAGATATTCTTAGAAGACTTAGATTATAAAGAATATTCTCGTTCATTGGCTCATGAATTGGGTATTCTATTTATGGAACAATGTAAAAAAATTATTCGTCTCGAAATACATCATGAATCAGTAATTGTAGATTATTATACCGACAAATATTTGCCTGAAGAACTCTATGCATTATTGAATAACAGCACATATACGTCACTTCCATTTTTTCATGGAGCAAAGAATTGTTTGCATGATCTTCGTGAATTTGAGTGTCATCGACAAAGAAAGGCAGGCGTTTTGCTAAAGATGGCAGAGTATTGTCATAATATTGAAAAATTAGGAGTCTCCATGTATGACATCGACAAATTAGCATATGATGTTGAAGCTGAAGCTATAGGTCTTACATATCTTATGTTAGCTCAACAAGGATTAAAGAAATTTGTTCTTAGTGGCAACCAATACGAATGGCCAGATGTTGTCAAGTCATTTAGTAGCCAATCCAAAACTCTTACTTGCATTAATTTTTGTGATCTGGATTTTGATCCAGTGTGTGATCCTTTATTAGAATCTATTGCTCTACTAAATTGCTTGGAAAAATTGAAATTTAGATATTGCTCACAGTTTACTAATAAAAACATGGTTTCATTATGTAAAGCACACTTTCCATGTTTGAAGACTTTGCGGTTTTTCTGCAGCCATCCACCTCTGGAATCCTTAGTACAATTGATAAATAATGTCAAAGATACAATGATGTATTTGGCTATTGCGCCTGAAATGTCAGAGACTCATGGTAAATGTTTAGTTTTTTTTAGCAGATAACAATGCTTTAGAATAATATAAATTATTATACTATTTTACTTTGTTTTAGCTTAAAATGTGGATACTCTAATGTATCTTCCACTTGTAAAAGCATGTTCTGACATCAGAATGTTAGAATTATCTCGTTATTTTTCACCCAAATCTCTTGAATATTTTCTTAAAAATTCGCGAGCACCGATTGAAGTTCTAAACCTCGGAAGATGCTGGAATTTAAATGAAGCTCATCTTGAAGTAGTTTCAGAATATGCAAAATCATTAAATCTCAAATTGTTAAATTTGCGATATATATCTAAGGAATTGCCACAAGAGAAAGTTGAACATCTTCAAACTCTTATAGAAAAGGTAATTACGAAAGATTCGTCGGTGAAAGTAAAAAGGGTATTATAATTATTGAATTTAATTTGAAATGAAGGGTAAATGGATCAAATAGTTTAAGAATTTTGATTAGTTGGTTTATTTTTCATAATTTTTTTTCACCTATTATACTTTACTGCAAGAATTGTAAGAATTTTTTAAATTTTGACATTTCTTAACTAGGATAATGAACCAGAATAAATGGTCACATAAACAAATTTGATTTTTATTTCTTTATTATTTATTTTCGAATATAAAGTTTCTTGATAATTTTTGACAATTTTGACAATGGGTTGTTAACGTCCACATATAGTACAAAAATAATATTAACTTAGAAAATTTTCAAGATTTATTAATTATTTGCATCCCTCCAAGCTGTTTTTAAAGTATCTATACCCATGTCATCTTCCACAGAAAATCCTTTTCTGATCCCATGATTTTGCACTTTAACAACACCAATTTTTGATTTAGAAATAAAATGGCGCTTAAGGTCAAAGGCAAACCAGATATTTGAAAATGCCATGCCCCACTATTTTTTTAAAAAGAGATGTAATAAATATAGTAATATAAATTTTTCTTTAAAAAAATCATTATTTTAAAGACTTACACCTTTAATTGCCCAAAATCCAAGAGACAACTCTTCTGCGGTATCAACTGAAATGATTTCTGTTAATGGAATAGTAAACGAGATACCAAATGGAAAATAATAATCTTTAATGGTTAAATTATTTGATGTGACTATTATATATTTATCCGAATAAAGAGTAAGCTCCGTCATTATTTTTTTTGAAAAATCTTGATCTATGTACGATGTATGTACTTAAAATTGTTTAATATGAAAGAGGACTATTTATTGAGTCACAATGTTTCACTAGAGTTAATAAAGATTACAACCCCATGATTATATACATGTATGTACGCATGTACATAATTTGTTTTTTTGCTATTATAGTACCGATATAGGTAAATATAAAGGTTGTAATCCAATGATCGACTTACCCTTCTGACGTTTATTTAGTGAAAGAAGCTGCAATATCATTTTTAAACTATAAGCTTGTCCATTCTTTTATGAATCAGGGTAGATAGCATATATTTGCATATTAGTAATACACCTTATTTATTCAGAGGTCATTTAAGCTTGACATAATGTTAATTAAACTATGTTAGCAGGGTGCATCAATTTCCTTGATTAAATGAGGTGCTAATATGCGAACAAAAAAAAATTATTTTTTTAATTTTTATTTTAATTGTTTCTTAAACTTACGATAAGAAACTTATAATACTAAAGAATGGACAAGATTATAACCTAAAAATGACATTGTAAATTTAGGCATGAAATTTGATCAATAATTTGTACGCGATTAATATCTAACATACGGACGCATATGCACAGGTAATTGTTTGATAATCGAGAATTTTATTTCAATTTAATCTAAAAACAAGTCTATATAAAATTTTTCTTGATATAGTGAATCTGCTAATAACTTATAAATTTTCGTTATGGTATCCTAAAATGAGAATTTAAGACATTAAATTTGCTTCCTGCGTCTAATCTATGATAAATTCAAACTTCTAGATATATGTATTATTCGAGATTGTCGTTAAAAAAAAACATAAAAAAATTCTCTTTATTTCTTTAAAAAGCGAGAATTGGCATGCGTAGATTTTTCGACGTTTCTAGATTTCATATTTTAAATTAGTCTCTTAATTTTTTTTGGTTCATTTTTTCGTGTCTGTAAATCATAAAAAAAAAAAAAAAGAAAAAAAAAAGAAAAAAAAAGAAAAAAGAAAAAAAAAGACAAAAACAAGTGGCAGAATTGTAAAAGGAAAAAAATCGATTGTCATTCAGTTATGCGAAACATATCGCGTAAGAAATAAAGACGCTTAAATTTTTCTCCTGATATTTGATCGCCAAGAAAACAATAAGGATAACAGTGCTTAAGTGAAATTATTAATAAAAGACGAAAAAAAAAATAAATTCGAAAGGAAAAGTTATGAATTGTTTTGCATTTTTAACGAATTACATATTGATAAAAAACATACTAGCGATAAGTGACATATATTATATGTTTACGACTTGTAAACACAACCAGAAATAAATTGGTTTTTTTTTCTGGCACTAATTATAAATTACAAAATTATGCACCCTGGCATTTTTTATAAAATAAGAAAAAAAAAATTTTTTTCAAAAAACAATTAAAGTGATCATTACTTTTTGTCACAATTGTATTTCTAAAATCACCAATTATTTTGAATGAATCTTTTGGTGACGACGAAGATTACTGACAACCGAAAAATGTCGACCACAACCTTCAACTGGACATTTGAATGCTAGATAAAAAGTAAGAAATTAGCGTATATAATTATACATCATTGCCAACAGTATTATCGTATGTTTACGATAATTCTTACGAAAGTCGCATTACGAAAGTCGTATAATGAAAGTCGTATTACGATAATATTGAGAAAGAAAAATTTTGACATACGTTTCTCTCCAGTATGACTATAAGTATGAGTTTGTAAAGAACTTGGGCGTGTGAACCTCTTTTGACATATATTACATTTATATCTTTTGGGAGTCGAAGAAACAGTCTTTGAACTAAAAGTAGTCATCATTGTTTGAGGAGCTAGAACTGGAGGAGGTCTACTTTGGTTTTGATGAAAATGAAGTGGCGTAGTATGTGTAACGTTTCTGCTTTGATTCTGCATCGGATAATCCTGAGGTGTAGGTGGCATTGTGTTACCGAAATTTACAGGATGTGGTTGACCATAATAACCCATAGGTTGTTGAAATGCAGAATTCATCGCACGCTCATCGACAGGCTTTGTTGAGTATGAACTGAACGGAAAATGAGTCGTACCGGACGTCTCAGGAGCCGAAACTCGAGACCATGTTTCAGAAGATCCTTCAGAAGAACCGGGTTCAAGTTTTACATGTTGGAGGAGAGCAATCGGTAGATTCATACGACGATCCATTTGAAAGCCGGTAGAAGATGAGGGGGACAAGTTAGAATTATCAGAATTCATTGATCTGTTATTACTGTCTTCAAAATCAATCCTAGGAGAGGGAAGATTGGTAGAAGCATCCAAAGGCGGAGAAGGATAAGCTGTTGGATTATATATATAGGTTTGTTGAATTGGAAAAGAGTTGTTATAAGCTTGATTAAAATTAGGTTGAACCTCAACTTGTCGTTGATGCGAAGAAAGAAAATTAAGATCAGTGAAAGAATTTTCAGCTTCTGCGACTTGGTTTTGTTGCTGGAGAAGGTTCTGTTGTTTAAAAAATTGTTGAATAACAGAGAAATTATAATCGGAATCGAGGGATGATAAATCGAAGAAAGTTGTGGGAGTTGTCATAATGAGAACGAAATGTAAACGAAAAGAGTAATAATAAATAAATAATAAATAAATACAAATACAATTTGTGAGCGAAAATAAAAAAAAATATTGGCAATTTTTCGTGCAATGAAAAATAGGCAGATAAACACTTTGTCGAAAAGGCTTGCTTATATCATTTAGATCGGTTAATTGAATTGAAATAAATCACCAATCGAAAGATTCCTTCCCATGTGCAATCAACGCCAAGCCAAGCAAAATGTTACTACCTTGAGTTTTATATTTGAGTCCAAGTAGGTGCAATCTCGGATTTAAAGTCAACAAAGATTCAGGGCCGATATTTATATATGAAAGTCAATCAGATCCAGAAATGGCAAATGCGTGTACTCATTCGGAGAGTGTATATATGAGGATTTTTTTTATTCAAGAGTTATCGATTTATGTTTATAACATATTTTAATTAACTTTGATGAAATGAAACGGTAATTTTTTATGAAAATTTAAAAAAGCAAATGGAACGCTAATCTTGTTTCACCAAACGAGAATCAATAATAAAAATAGAATTTACCTGCTAAGTAAGCTACTTAAAATACAACACTTTGAAGGACAAATATCCGAGAAAATTGAAATCGTGCAACAGGACGAGTTAAGTGTAGAGATGAGGAGATCTTCGGATAATCGTACCTTTATATATATATATATATATTTCTTTCTGTATATTTCTTTCTGTATATTTATTTCTATATAGTGGTTAAAGAAAAGAAGAAAAAAAAAAGCTAAAAAACGAGTTTTCATTAGATTTAACAAATTGTGAATGTATGCGTACATAGGAATAAAACCATATTTTTGTGATACAAAGAAATGATACGAATGAGACGATAAGGTTAGTCTTAATAATTGAAGAATAGAAAAAAAAAAGTGGCACAACATAATACTCTAACCGGTTGTCTCTGGTTTCGTACTGTTGATGCTCAATTTTCGGGGTAAAATTCACAAAGACTACAAAAATTCACAAAGACTATTAGAATTGACCCTTAAATATTATCATATCGTAGATTTCATAAGTACTTATATTGTAAGTCGATTCTGTAGTTCACAAAATATGTACGTACATAGTAAGTTCTCCGATTCTGTGATTCTGTAGGATGTACATTATTTTGAAAACCGCAATACACATACCAAAATATACCATAATATGAAATATATCAATCTTCAATTATGGAATTTTAAGTCGTGATAAAATTTACCAGGATAAATTTCACCACGACTCACATACATAGTTAGACTCATGAAATTTTCATAATTAGTTATGCAAAAAAATTTTATATTGGTATTAATAATTACACATTTTAGATATTTATTTACCGCGTGATCACCTGCGCTATATATAAAGAACGAAGATTTAAATGCGAGATGAACATACTTGCATAATGCACATCGTATAAAAGATTTAGTTAGTGAACCCATGAGGTTATTAAATTAGGGATCTGGTAAAACACTAAGCCCTGAACAGCTATAATCGGAATAGCTACTCAATTGCTTCCATGTAATGTATAATATATGCGCATTCATACTAATTGAAAATTAAAATAACCTGCTACACGAATATAAATAAATCTTCGGTTTTCATAGAGAACAATTGTAACATCTACACTTGATTTCTACATTTTTGATTAAATTCTATTGAAGACTTATCCTAAATAAATGTCGTGGAAATAATTTTTGGAAAGACAAATAATATTCACGGGTTATGTCTAATAAATAAAATGCATGCTGTCTAATCAATTAACTCAATTTCAATAATTCGCATAGTTCATTGGATCAACAGAAGAATGAGTAAAAAACCAGAACATTATTTATCGGTTGCTAATTCTCCATTGTTTGCCAAAAATGGTTTATGTTGTCTCTTATTCACGCATAGATTAACATTAATTCGTTTTTCGTTTCTTCATCGCTCTGTTGGCTTGCCAGGTATTTCTTCTTAAATACAACGCACTACTAAAAGTATTTGATATGTTGTACAATATTTATTTATTAATTATACTTTTTTTAAATAAAAACCTTATTTATGAAAAATATTTACAATTTATTCAAACTTATTTATAATAATAATTTATTATTAATTTTATTAATTCAAATCTTTGATTCTAAATATGCATCTTTATTCAAACTCAAATTTCTACGCATTACTAATTAATTTCTATACAAAATTTATATAATCTTATGATATAAAAATTAATAGTTTGTTATAATACTATAAAATACACTTAAAAATAGTTAGACGATCTATATATTTGGTTCTATATATCTATATATTTGGTTCTATCTATCTATCTATCTACCTATCTATCTATCTATTTATCTTTTTTTCTATTTATCTATTTCTATCTTATCTATTTTTAATTCTTATCACAGTATAAAAATAATTTAGAGGCCTGATCATTAATCTATTTAATAATTTTATATAGTGTTTATTATTTATCAAAATTCTAATAGATTAGCTGTGTTAACTGGATGGTGCTCATTTCACCGACAATCACTTCACCGGCAACCTATTTCACCGACAGTCATTTCACCGACAAGTTTATTTCACCATCAGTTATTTCACTGAGTCATTTCACCGACAAAGTAATTCTACTCATTTCCGTTAGGGTCAGCTAGAATTAGATTATAGTTGTCGGTGAAATAAACTTGTCGGCGAATTGATTGTTGGTAATACGACACGTACCCGTGTTAACTATATAATCTTGTAGTATAAACAAATATATTATAAAAAAAAATTTATTATACATATTTTTAATTAATAAATTAATGGTAATTTTATTAACTATAATATATTAATATTTAAATACAATAAATTAATAATTTCTATTTAAACATTAGTGTATAAAACACGGACATAGTGATATTTCAAAATTCTAATAATAAAACAGCTTTGAAGTTATAACAAAAAATATTTCTTGTAAAATTTTAGTATAAATTATAACCTCTATAATCTTAAAGTTAACTTTAACTTTAAATCAGATTTAATTTTTTGGGTTATAATTTTATCTTACATGGATTTAATTTTTTGATTTATAATTTATCTAACATGTGATTTGTTAAATGAATTAATTAATATCTGTATATATGACTCTTTTAAACTATTACTAATATTATAGATTATAAATATATTAAAAGTAAAAAATTATAAAAACTATATTCTAAATATTATTAATTTAAAGTTGTATAAATAATAAAAAAAATAACAAAATTTAGTTGATATAGTTTAAATTAAAAAGTTAAACAATATATAAATAAAATATATAAATATAAATAATATTCAAGGATGGCAATTCTAGTGTAGTGGTTGGGTTGTCATCCTTCAAGTGGCAGGTCTAAGGTTCAAATCTTACCTATAACAAAATTTAGAAATTAATCTGTATTATAAAAAACTGTTTCCTGTTAATTAGTTAAATTTAGACAAGATCTGTAATTTTAAGTACATTAAGTTAGGTCTTACCTATTATATAAAAACTTAAAGCATTTATGTAAAGTGTAACATTAATATAGATAGAGAAATATTAATAATCAGTATTGCATAAAACTTTAATGCAAACTCATGATAAGATCACTGGACATAGAAGACTAAGAAACCAAGAAAACAAAATCTTACTTGGAAATTTCTAAGTAAAAAAATAGTACAAATTTTTGATGATACTGTTGAACTAATAGAAGTTTATGAAATATTAATAAAAAATAGACAGATATATAATCAGATGACAAGATATGTAGAGAAACATATAATAAATCAAACTGTTAAAATTATTAGAGAATAAGGATACTAAGATATATTATACTGGGTCATCTAAATTGAAAATTTGAAAAGTCTGTTAGATTCTAAGTTAGATAATAAAAGAATAAAAAGAATAAGTCAGAAAGATAAGTATCAGGCTTTGAGTAAACTTTACAAGAATAAAACTAATGTAATATAGCAGTTTAAGGTTAGCTTTAACTACAAGTATTAGACAACTATAGTATGTTATATAAAACTAAATTAACTGTATATGAGACACAGAGGTTCTGATAGATTTATCTTAAGGATAAAATAGTTTTAAGATTGAGATAAAAAGCTGAATACAAATGATTTAGTAAAGTTGATACAAGGATTTCAAATCAAAAAGTTTAAATAAAACAACTAAGCAAGGTGTTAGATATAACAACTAATAGAGAACCTTCAAATGAATCTTTTAAATAGATAATATAGAAAAGTTATATATATAGTCAGTTGTATACTTATTATAATATCTAACAAAAGTATTAATAAAATCAAAAGACTAAAAAGGTTACTTTAATACTAAAAAAAATAAAAATAAAATAAATAATATTTCTAATAGATATTAAGTTAAAGTTCTTGTTTTTGAAAAGTAATATTTTTATTTAAGTTTTTTGAACACAAATGCTTTTAAAAGCATCTATATATAGAAGGTTACAACAAGTCAAATATGCACTTTTGGTGTTTAATTTAAGTAATCTGTCTATATTGATTCTATATTTGATTCTATATCTACAAGTTAACTACAACTTACTTATTTAAATTTTCTATATATTTAATTTATTATATTTTGTAATAATATCTTTAAAGTTATATTTATTTAAAATACTTAATATATTCAATATTCTTAGAATTTTTTTTTTAAATATTAAGATAAGTACTTGTAATCTAAAATTTTTTAATAGTATATTTAGCTAATAGTTGTATTACAACTATATAAAATAACTATAAATGAATATATAATTAGTAACTTATATAACTTTAAATTAAGTAGTCTATATAAAGGTTTTATACTAGCTATTATATTTGAAACCTGCTTATAAATTCTTTATTTAAACATTCTAGTTTTTATATCTATCTATCTACTTACATCTACTAAGATATCTTAGTTAATACTAATAGAAATATGCTATGATTATTAAGTCTTTAAGGCAGTTCACTTATATAAAAAACTTTTAATTTTAGAGAACTGTTATTGCCACCTCCCGATTTGTTAATGCCACCCCCACGTGATATATATTCAATGTGATATTTATTAAATAAAATTTTTTGGGTTTACAACAATTTGATAATTGCAAACTAAAAGTTGAAATTGTTAGTCACATAAACAGTTCTAGATCAATTAGTGGCAGCCGAATTAAACAGTTAAATGTGACTAATTCGGTTATGATCAATAAGCATTTTTCTTTTTTTTTGATTTTTTTTCAATTTTTTTTCGATTTTTTTTCGATTTTTCGAATTTTTTTTTTCGAAATATTTTTTTTCGAATTTTTTTTTTTCGATTCAAATTACATGATCGACAGTGAATTATTAATTACATCATTGTTGCATAACGGATAAGAAAGGTTGTAAAAACTTGTGATAGTCTATAAATCAGATCAAATGTAGTACAGCTATTATCTAAATATCACACAAGTTATATGTCATAAGGTTAATTAGTGATATATATGATTGCTTCGTATGAGAATAAATGCGACATATAACTATGTAACATTTAGATAGCAGATATACTGCAATTAATCCTGACGATAGTACCTGCCTGTGCATTAAAAATGTGTCATAATCAGTGCACATTAGAAATTAAAAAAAAGTTTCTAAATAGATTAAGGCTATAAATATCTGTTTCATCTAAACTCAATAAAAGTAAAAATTCCACTTTACCTATAACTATCAAATCCTTATCGTCTCTTAGAATCTGTTAGCATTTACAATTGTATCGCATATATTCCTTACCAATAATTACTACACTTACAATAATATTAAAGAATGCTCGCACCTCCACCTGGTCAATTTACCAACTGTAAGGAACTTCTTGCTTATGTTCGAACATTTGCTAGAGCTCAGGGGTATGCAGTAACAATCAAAAGATCACGTAGTGATGAAGATGGTCGAATCAAGAATATGTTATTACAATGTGATAGAGGTGGTTCTTATAGAAACCAATTAAATTTGACGACCAGTTCACGTTGTCGACAAACTGCTTCAAGGCTTTCAAGATGCCCATTTGAACTTTATGAATCTAGGCGTAATAATATTTGGTTTCTTGAAGTTAGAGATCCTAATCATAATCATGAAGCATCAGTAAATATGTCTGGGCATCCAATAGTTCGCAGATTAAATGCTGAACAACTAGAACAAGTTCGACATATAAATGCTGCTAGTTCTCGCTCCCGTTAGATTTTAGCAACCATTCACCAGAATGACCCTTCATCCATGGCTATATCTAGGACAATTTACAATGCCTTACACTCTATTTGACAAGAAAGACTTGATGGCAGAACACCAATTCGAGCTCTTTTGGATAAATTGGAAGGATCAGATTTCGAATATGAATATAAATATGATCATCAAAATCACAATACACACCTTTTTTTCACCCACAGAATATCAATTGCCTTGACTCGCACCTATCCTAGTGTATTACTTATAGATTGCACATATAAGACGAACAGATATAGGATGCCTTTATTGAATGTTGTCAATATATCAAGTTTTAACACAACATTCTTTTCCTGTTTTGTTTTCTTGAATGATGAAACGGAAGCAGATTACGAATGGGCCTTGGCTTGCATTTTAAGAATTTTTAATGGAATGTCATGCCCTAATGTTATCATTACTGATAGAGAATTAGCATTAATAGGAGCTATCAGTAAAGTCTTTTCCACTACTAAACAAATCCTATATGCTTGGCACATAAACAAGAATGTTCTTGCCAAATGTAAATGTCATTTTGACACAGAGGAGCAATGGACCAAGTTCATGAAAATGTGGCAAACAATCATAGGATCTGTTACCGAGCAAGAGTTTATGGATCGATGGAATAGGTTCATAGAGTGCTATAAAAATAAACCTAATATACTTAATTATATTCAAGAAACCTGGATTTCTTATAAAGAACATTTTATATTCTCCTGGACAAATTGTCACTTACACCTTAGTAATAAGGAAACTTCAAGAGTAGAAGGCGCTCATGCTGTTTTCAAAAAGTGCTTGCAATCATCCATGGGTGATCTCGAATTTGTATATCGGAAAATTGTGTTGCAAGTGGAATCTCAGATAAGAGAAATTCGAGTAATGATTTCTTCTGAACGTATGAAAATACATCATACATACCAAATTTCCTTATTTGAGCCTTTTTTGTGCCGTGTGTCTGTTTTTGCTTTAAAAAAAATTTATGATGAATTGATTAAAGCATCAGATACGACTCAAAATTTACCTCTACGCCCTTGTAAAAAAACTTTAAAATCTACAATAGGACTTCCGTGTTCACACATCATAAGCGAATGTCTAGCAACTGGCCAACTGTTACAATTAAATGACATCCACGAGCACTGGTGGATTCAAGGTCGCTGTTTTGAATTCTTAGAAGATCCTGCATGCCTTGCAGATAATAGCCATAATGACCTTCAGCCCTTATTGCAATGTCTTATACAACAATATAAATTCTGGCCCTCACACCAACAAGCAGCTGTTCGTGCTCAAATAAAAGAATTAGGACACACACCTTCTATGGTGCTGAAAGATCCAGTTACTACTAAAACATGGGGAAGGCCGATTGGAGCAAAAAACTGAAGCAAAAGCTCAACACAAAGAGATCCATCAGTGTTTGAGCTTGTTGAAAAACATTCAAGGCAATGCGGTGTATGTCATGAAACTGGTCACAATTGCCGAACTTGTCCTAATATGTGAAGCCGTAGTTCTATAAAATATATGCTGTATATGTTAGTTCTATAAAATATATGCTATATATGTTAGTTCTTTGTCATTAGCACTGAATATATTATTGGTTTTAGTGTTGGTATTTGCACATAATGATAATTAAAGTAATTAATTAGCAGTATATGTATCTGGTACGTATTTGAATTTTTATGTACGCATGTAACACATGGTATGCATATCGCGTGGGGGTGGCATTAACAAATCAGGAGGTGGCAATAACAGTTCCCTAATTTTATACTAAATTTTTTAGAATCTTTTGTATTTTATTTTTATAGTTAACTTAGTAATACTATAGCTAAAACCAATACTTGTAGTCAAAATGTATTATTAAACTGCTATGTTCTTATAGAGTTTATTCCAATCTAATACTTGTTTTATAATATATCTTTACTATTTTGATATTCAATTTAAATTTTACCAAGCTTTTAGTTTAAAAAGATAAATATAATCATACTTCTAATTTACATACTAATTCACAATTACTTAATATTCTAATCTTCAACAAACTTATATTACAAGTTAGTAGCAGTAACATAGAAAGATGCTTTAATACCAATATACCTCTAAATCAAATTTCTATACATTAAACCAAAGAATGGCTTTTCAAAATATGAAAACCATTTTTAACCCAAAATACAATACTTAAAAATTAAAAAAAAACCTCTAATTTTATTATAATATCACAACTATTTTATTTTTACAAAAATATTATCTCCTTTAATAACTCACTACTTCACCAATCAACAATCTATAAACAAATTAGCTAACTAAATAATATTTACAACTTTATTTTATTTTTAGATAACTCAACAATATTAAGTCTTAAAAACAACAAAATTTTTTTTCTTAAACAATTATTTATAGCTAAATTTTAGAACTTATAAATCTTCTCCAAGGTCTTATTTCAAACTGGTTTAAAATACTTTTAAATAAAATATCTTCCTCTTCTATCCAATATATATGGCCCAATATTCAACTTAAACCAATCAACTTATTCTTAAATACACTTAATTTAATTATATTCCAATATAACAATCTTAAAAACATATAGACACTCTATATCTTATTTGAAAATTGGCATATCAGTAAAATAATAAACATACTTAATTTCAAAATAATTCTTTAAAAATATTAAATTATTACAACAATAATTAACACAATTCATGTCTTTTTAACATCTACAACTTTTTAATTAAATTATAAACAAATTATCAATCTTGAATATAAAATACAAAAAAAAAACACTATCTTGAACTAATATCAATACTTAAGAAATTCAAGTACTTCAAAACATATATACAGAATTATATAAGCAGTTTTGCAAACTCTTCTAACATTCTTACTACTCTTTTCAGAAATTCTCTTAATTCAAAATACAATATTTAATTCTATATACCAGAATCAACTTATAGATCTACACAAAAAAATACTATATATTGATCTAAACAATCTTTATTTTTATACTAATGTCTCAATAATAAATTTACAAACATATAACATCTCTATTAATATTGCTTAGATACTTGAAAATAATATACAAATCAAATCTAATGTATCTATATCTTATATACAAAACTCTACAAAAGCAAAGTTAACAGCTCTTATTTTTTTCTTTTTTATTTTAATTACAAATTCATATTTATTTTAATAGTTTATTTACTATTTAAACTCTTATATACTCAATACTCTATAACTACAACTCACAAACCAAACAAAATAATTAGAACATTATTCATATTCTAAACTTCTTAACTAAATATAAAAATATCAATTACATTACACATAAGATCAAATCTTACTCAAATAATACTTTATATAATATAGCTAATACTTTAGCTAAACATAAAG
The DNA here is from genome assembly GCA_910591915.1 of Cetraspora pellucida. Taxonomy (NCBI): domain Eukaryota; kingdom Fungi; phylum Glomeromycota; class Glomeromycetes; order Diversisporales; family Gigasporaceae; genus Cetraspora; species Cetraspora pellucida. The sequence continues at coordinate 19,961 of CAJVQA010003097.1, forward strand.
CTAACAAAACTGAACTTAAACTAAATCTAGATTACTTTTACCTTTCTTTATTTTTTACTTAAAACCAAATTCTAATTATATACAAATTATGTAAATTCTGTAAAACTTAATCTCAATTTAAAAACAACATTTATTTATCTATTTCAAAACTAAAAATACTAATAACTTTATTTTTATTTTTGATACTAATATAAATTCTTTTATTATTAAACTTCTTTTTTAAAATTTATTTTATTTTTTTTTTATAAGCAGTTACACTAGTGCTTTATTAAGATTTTTGAAACTACTATTGTAATTACATAAATTTACCTAACAACTA
>CAJVQA010003098.1:0-20277 GCA_910591915.1 Cetraspora pellucida
ACCACAATACCGATAAGTGATTAATAAAAGTCAAAAGACCAAAGAGGTCACCTAAAAAAAAAAAAAAAAAAAAAAAACAAATACAAGATTAGGAGTAAATGAAAAGAAATAAAGGCAATTAAAAACTTAGAATTAGAAATAGAAGTCATAATTTATAATTGAACATATTTTTAGAAAAAACTAAATATAACTAAAGAAATACACTGTACAACAAAAAGAAGTAGTATCAGAAAAAGTGCACTTATAATGTGTATAATAAATAAACTTTTAATCTTAAAAAGAACTTAACAGAAAAAGACCAGATATATATATAACAATAGAGTGTCAATTATGCTAAAATTAAATAAAAGAAATATAGGCACATTTGGCAGCATATAAGAAACAAAAAAATTATTGAAAAAGAATCCAAAAAGCAACTATCATAATAGCTAAAAGAGGCTAAAAGAGAAAAAAAAATTTTAAGTTCCTCTATTTGTATTATATATAGTACTTTTAGAAAAACAGAAGCTGAAAAATAAAAATAAAAAAAGTACTAATAAAGGTCTTATTTTAAAAGAAACAGAACAGATTAAGACAGCTTCTAAGCATGAAATTAAGATAGAAGTTTATAAATGTAATAGAAAGAATAATCTAAAATATATTTTATAAACAAGTATAAAGAACCTGATATGAAAAAATCAATAAATAGAAAAAAAAAGTAGAAATAATGAATAAGATATAAAGAAGAAAAAAAAAAGTACTAAGTAAAAGAGAAAAACCAAATCAGCAAAAAATAGAAGAAAGAAAAAATAGGATAAGAAAAAAAGAAAAACAAATTGAAAAAGAAATACAGAAGACAGTTTTAGAGCTTGTCATAAAAGAAAGAAAACTTTTTCATTATAAACTTTAAATAGTTATATAAGCAACTTACTTCTGTTTAAAATAATATAACAAGTTGCACTTAGGTATTATTAGAGTGGGCAGGTGATGCTAAACTTAGTTGTTAGGAATATTTATGTAATTACAAATATAATTTTAAAATCTTAATAAAGTACTAGTGTAATTATTTAAGAGAAAAAAAAATAAAATCAGCAGAAACTAAACCAGATAAAATATAAAAAATAAGAAAAAGTATATATAAAAGTTATATAATTTAAAATTGTTAAGTGTAAGAATTTTTTTGTAAAGATTTTTTTTGTAAAGATTAAAAATAAAATTAATAAACATGTTAAAAGAAGTTGTATTTAAGATAAAATTAAGAAAATTAAAAACTAAGTAGTAAATTGTTTAAATAAAAGAAAAATAGCTTAATAAAATAAAAAACTAGATTAATTATATTAGTGACAAAAAAAAGAATAAAAGAAATTATATTTATAAATAGTATAAAAAACAAATAGTTATTTAGAAAGATTTTAATATAAAAGGTTTTAAAATAAAAGAATAAAGGTTGTAAATAAAATTAGAGATTTTTTAATTATTATTAATATAAAGCATATAGCTTTTTAATTGATATTAGATGCAATAATATACTATTATTATTTTTATTATTATTATTATTATATAATATCATAATAGAAACTTTAAAATACAATAAGAAATTTAATTACAGAAAAAAAATTTTAAAATAAAGATTTTTAAACTACATTTGTATTGCTAAAAAATAGACATCCAATATAATATTACACCTTTTATTTCCTAATGAGTGCTATAGATAATTGTTTTAAATTATTTTCTAGCTAGGATAAGTTGAAGAAAATCTTAGATAAGAGTCAGGATATTATATAAAGTATGTAGTTATAGTAAAACCTTGTAAAGCTATTTGTTAATTGCAGACATAGTGTTAAAAGTTTATATAGCTTTTATAAAGTTGTTAGTAGAAATATATATTGTTAAGAAATGAATTTTTGTATGTTTAGTTTTAGTAGTTATATTTTAAGCAAGTTTTTATTAATATTAAGATATATTGTATGTGAACTATAGGTCTTAATAATATCAGATAAGGTGATTGTGACTAGATTGATCAGAAAGATATTTGTGTTTGTTTAAAAGGACTTTGATATTATTGTAGATTGTTATAAAGGAAGTGCCAGATATGGCATATAAGATAGGTTGTAATTAGGATTGGTGTGATTGGCTGTGAAGTTTAAAATAATATTAAAAATAGAGAATACTAAACTATTAGATATTTGGAGTGAGGTGAGTGTTAATTGGATTGTATTGAGAATTGCTTAGTTTATATTAATATTATTGTCTGCACAGAAAAAAAGATAAAATGTGTCTTTAAGGTTTGTACATTAAGCATATATCAATGTTGTATAGAAATAAGGATAGCATATAATAAGATTTTCTATAATAAGCAGGTTGTTTGTAAGAATTTTAATATAAAAGGAGTATTTTTGAGTATCATGTTTCATAGATTTAATTATTTAAAAGTTGTGGGCCTAGTTAAATTCCAAGATATTTTGAAAATATTTAAGTATAGACCAGGATAAAAGTTCTTGAATTGTAATAGTATTTTTAATAAAATTATGAATTTTAAATAGTATAAGATAATTATTTTATAGAAAATAAGTTGAAGTAATTGGCAGTAATAGTTTAAGAATAGGTTTGGAAAATTCTTGTTTGGCTAAGAAGTCTGTTTGGTTATAAAATAAATTTGTATATAATTTAATTTTTAAAAATTATACATTGAGGTTTTTAAGAATTTTGAGATAATTGATAAAAGAAATAATATCACAATTTTTAATATATAATTGTTTTAAGGAGAAGATGTGTTGCAGGTTTTTAATTGCTGTTTGGTTGTTAAGATAAATTATAACAGTAATATTTAATAGTATAACTAAAAGAAGTAATAAAATTGCTTCAAGTTCAGTATGATTAGTATCAGTATATGATTTTGTACTTATATTAAAATTTATATTAGTGTTTGTTTTATAAATCTAGCCTATACCTGATTTAATATTTGGTATTTGATGATCTTTAATAAAATCATTAATATAAAAGATTAAGTTGTTTAAGTTAGAGTTTCTGTTTAAAGAATAGAGTTTGATTAATTGATTTTTATATGAAGTTGATTTAACAGTTTGTTAAATGAGTTGTATTTTAGAAGAAATTAGATTTACTGACAGATAAAAAAAGGTAAGAGTTGAGAAGATGTGTAATTGTTAATATAGATAAGTAAAAGAATTTCATTAAAGTCAATTTGTAGTAAGTTTTTAGTAAGTTTAAGTTAATTGTAAAAAATACTAATAGATTGAAAGTTTGAGATTATTGAAAATAAGATGAAAGTAATCATAGTAAATCCAAATAAGTAATAATGAAGTTGATAGAAATTGGTTTGTTGGGAATGGGTTTGTTGTAAAAAGAAGATTTGTTGATTGTTATTGTAAAAAATTTTGTAAGAAAAAAGATAGGTTAAGGTAAAGAGAAGTATGTCTATTGAATTAATAAAAAAGTTTTTGAAGAAAAGAGTTAAATAAGACCAGATTGTAGTGATATTGTAAATTTGGTTAGAAGAAGAGATTTGTGTGAACCATGTTGGTTAACAATCTTGTAAAGATTTGTTTGTTCACAGATATATATTATTTTATAAAAAAAAGCATAAGTTGTCTGCTGTTGTAATTTGTTCAAAAAATAGAATTCTGTTGTTTCTTAAGCTTTGAATAGTTAGGTTGGATAATTTTGGAAGAAGTACATTATATATTGTTTTGTAATTTGTGAAGATTTCTGATAATGGTAAAAAGTTTGACAATAAGATATTGTGTTTTGCAAGTTGGCAAATATGAATAATTAGTATAAAGTTTTGTGTTTTGCAATAGTGAATATTAAGTATATTTATTGTAAGTTTAGGCTGTCAAATTTTAAGAAGTCAGGCCTTAGTTTACAAAGTACCAATAGTATTAAGTAGAGATGTAAAGTTAAAAATATATTCAATGTTAGAAGTACTTAATTTTTGTAAGATATTGTTGAGAGTTGATAGGTTAAAAGATAGTGGATTAGTATAATAATATTGTTAATATTTTTTGCTAGTGCTAGCATTTTTTTGAATTAGATAATAAATATTTGAGAGAGTTTAGTTTGAGTATTTTGGTGAGGTGTGACAACTTAGTAAAGTGGATAAGTTGTTAACACTCCAAGTGGTAAGTAGTAAATTCAAAACCCACTGATAGTGAAAATTTGGATAATCTCCTATGTAATATATAGATGGTATTACAGCAATAGCATTCTGTTGATCAGTTAGAATAAGATACCTGTAACATGGTTGCACTAGCATAACTGGCAGGTCATAGGGTATCTGTGCAATATTGAAGTTACTTAGAGAAATGCAAACTGGCATTAGGCAGTGCAAACCCAAGATAAGTTCTTGTGGCCATGTAAATCTGTAAACTGAAAAGCTAAAGCCCATTTGGGAAGATCTGAATAAAAAGATAGCATAGATTTTTAACAGTATTACTGTAAAGACTAAACCTAAAAAATGAATATTTATATAAAAAAAATCAGGTGGACAAGAACCTCAAGTAAGGGGTATCACCAACTAGGCCACTGGAAGTCTTGAACTAGAGGAAAAATACCCTGAAAGACAGACTCTAGGGTACTAGAGACAGGTTATATTTCTTTCAGGCTATCTGAATTGGGAGTCTGAGGTCAGAAACAAGAGTATACTATAAGTACTAGAGATATGTTGTGAAGTTGATGCTAGGGTCTTGGTAAACTCTGCAAGGACAAGTCCTGTTAATAAGAACTAAATGTGAGTAGTTAGTTAGCAGAGAGCACCCTTTAGCCTTATAGTCAGATAATGTACTCTGAAATGTATAATAGCTTGACAAATATGCAAAAAAAAAGGCCAAGTTTAGATTAGACAGCATCTAATATAGGTGTAAAGGAACTTGTGCACTATCTGTCAGTATTGTATAGGAATCAGAGTGTTTAAAATAGGTAATCTTCTAGTAAATTGCAAATATAGCAGCTAGTTAGAACCTGCTATGCAGACAGACTACTTAAATTAGACAACTAAAAGTTGTATAAATAGCTAGTTGTACACTCACCTTGTACAAGTTATGAACTATAATTAAAAATACAATAAAAGCAATAAACATTACTAATTATGGCCTTAGCAAAAGCAAAAAAAAAAAAAAAAAAGTATTTTGGTAAATTGGGGTTATTTGTAGTAAATATTCCAGAGAGGGTTGAAGAATAAGATTAAAAGAGCTAAAATTTGTGATGGTATAATTTTTTTGTATTTAATAAAAATAATTAAGTTTTTAATTTTGTTAAGAATAGTATTAAGAGTTGGTTTTGAGAAGCTATTTTTATTATAAAATATGTCTAGATATCAGATAATATCTTGAGATCTTCTAGAAGAAATAGTTTGGTTATTGACAGTAAAAATAGTTAAAAAAAAGGTAGATAATTTGGGTTTAATATGTAGAATATCTGATTTGAAAGAGTTTATTTTAATATTATTAAGTTTGTAAAGAGTAGATGTGTCATTAAGTATATTTTGCATTGTGAATGAGTCTTCACAATGCCAAGTAGTATCATCTATATAGGCTAATAGAGAAATAGTAATTGTTTAAGCAGAAGTATTAGAAATAATATCAAGAGATAACTGTGCAGATATTTTGAGGAATTGATTTTTATATTTTTGGTTAATGAAAAAAAAATAAGGTTATAGTAGATTTTTTAGAATAAGGATGAATAGGTTTTTCTTTGCTCTATTCCAGATTTAATTTGAACTGGTTGTGTAAGGCCATAACTAGTACTAATTCTAGCAAGTCGAAAGGTATATAATTCTGTAATAAAGTTTATACTAGGAGTTGAAATGCCAATTTGTTTGCAGACATCTTGTAGTCTTGTAATATTAATTTTATTAAAGGTTTTAAACATATCTTGAAATAATATCTAAGCTTTTTTGTTATTAGCTTTATAGTGTTTAATTGTATTATATAGAATTTAAATTGGAGTATAGGTAGAGAAATTTTTAGAGACTGCAAAGTTAAAATTAGAAAGAAGATTATTGAAAGTAATAATCTTGTTTAGTCTGAATATAAAAATTTTTATAAAAGTTTTCTTAAAGAGTTCAATGATGGATATAAGTTGTACTTGAATAAGAGTGTAGTCCCAGTTTGATTTTTTTGAAATAAGGAAAATATTGGAAGATTTTCATTCTATAGGAACTTTTTGAAGTTGAAAACATTTGTTTAAAAAGAGTCTAAAAAAGATTTGTGCTTTGAAGCTTGCATATTTAATATGTTCATATCAGATTTCAGAGAGGTTAGCAGCTTTTTGATTTGAATAATTAGAAATAATTTCTTGCTATTCTTGTTGTGTGATTTCTTGAGTAAGATTTTATAATGAGTTTTGAGTTCAGAATGTGGTTTATACAGATCTGAATATTCACTAGTTGGTGAAATAGTTTTTAGAGGTTTGGATTCAAAGTAAGTAGTGAAATGTGTATAAATTGCATTGAGTATTTTATCATGTTTAGTTAAGAGTGAATTATTCAGTTTTTTTTTTTTTGGGTATTAAGGTGACCTCTTTGATCTTTTGATTTTATTAATATATTTTTAGAAATGTAGTTCCATAAGGAGTTACTACTAGAAGAGCATACAATTGGCCACTTGTATAATTTTCTATATTATCTATTTAAGGAGTTTACTTAATATTCTTCACTAATTGCTATACCTAACACTTTTGCTTGGGTGTTCTATTTAAACTTGCTAAACCTGTTTCATGTTACTTCATCAAGTTAAGTCTGGAACCTTCATCTTAACCTTGGAATATTTTTATCCTCAAGATAAATCTACCAAAATCTGCTGTTTATCTATTTTTGTAGTTGATCCAGATATCACTATGGCAGAACTAATATTTGCAGTCAGAGCTAATCATTAAACTGCTATGCTCTTGTAGGTTCACTCAGATTCTAGTACCTACTTTACAATATATCTCTAGTGCTTTAGTATACCTCTGCTTCTTTTATCAAAGTTTCAATTCAGATAGCCTATATAGAACTACAACCAGTCCATCAGTATATCAGATTAGCCCAATATTTTTTTTTTTAGTCTGATCTAGTAGCCTAATTAGTGGTACCTTTGAGACTTCCAACTTAGAAGTTCTTGCTCATTAAGCTACTTTAGCATTAGTATTCATTTCTTAGATCTAGCCTTTATAGTAGTATTGTCAAAGATCTATGTTATCTCTTTACTTAAGTCTTTTCAAATAGTCTTCTTGTTTATTAATTTTTATGGATTTATACAGCTACAAGAACTTATCTTAAGATTGTACTGCCTAATTTGTCAGTTTGCATTCCTCTGTATAACAAGTTATACTAATGCTCTATGACCTGCCAGTCATGCTAATGTGACTATAATTATAGATATCTTAATCTAATCATTAAAAACAATTGCTATAATACCAAATTACATAAGTGATTATTCAAATTTTTGCTGTCAATAGAATTTGAACACCCAACCTATTATTTAAAGGATTGACAACCTGACTACTTCACTAGATTACTATACTCTAAGAGTAAGTTATTTGTTAATAGTCTGTAAATGTGTATATTGTTATATTTTTCAAGAATCTTTTTGTAGAAAAGTTCAAAAGTTTCAGAAAAAAGTTTGTTTTAATTCTTAATTTTTTGTTTAATTTTATTATAAGTAATTTGATTTTGATAATAATTAAGAGCAATTTTGGTAAAATAAAGTTTATTTTTAATATAAGAAAGAGTTGGTAATAGGTTTTGAATTATATTATCAGAATATTTAGACATGTAGTTTTGAAATAATATATTAAAATTAGATGAATTAGTATAATTTTTGAGAAAAAGGATTTTTTTATAATAATAATAGAGTTGAGAATGTTTGAAAAGGTTAGTTTTTTTAATACTTTTGATAGTATTTACTTTTTTAAATAGAATATGTTTAGAGGCAGCTTTAATTAGGCCTTTGTGAACTTGGTTTCAGATCTTGTTAAGTTGGTTTTGATTAGAAATTGTGGAAAGTTTAATAAGCAATTATTGAAGGTTTTGTGTTGTTTAAGTAGCATAATTCTTAAAAGAAGTTTTAGGACAATTTTTCCAAAGAAAAATCTTTCTTTTTCATTATTTGTAAGGTTTTGGTTTATTAATTATAATAGAAATTTCTAAGGTAATAAGATTATGATCAGATTCTATTGAGTAATTTTAAAGTATATTAGTATATTCAATATTTGTAATTGACAGATTGGTTCAGATTTGATTAATTCTATTTTGTAATTAGTGTTATTAAAAAAGAATAGTCAATAAATGTCTTTATATTAAAAGCTAGAGAGGAATTTAATAAGTTAATGTTCTAAGATAGATAATTTTTTTGATAAAAATCTGTTTATATGAGAATTAAGAACTCTATTGAAGTTAATCATAATTATAATTTTGTAAAATGAGTTTTAAATTAGTAATATTGCATGTTTGAAGATTTCATTTCACAATCATTTTTTTTCTTAAGTTGGAATATAGATTTGAAAAATTTTAATAGAAGTGTTTTTGAAATATAAGTTAAGGCCAACAATATAATCTTTGTAGTTATAAGAGCATGCAATATATTTGGATATGTTTTTGCGAATAAGAATTCTTATTCCAACTTGATATAATTCTTGAAAAAAACTCTAAAAGCTGAAGTAGTTAGGGTTTTGTGTTTTAAAGTATTTAGTTTCTTGAGTAAAGAGATGTGTTTCTGAAAAGTCTAGAATGTCAAAAGCTTAAACATTAAGTATTTCAGTAAGTGCCAGTTTTTTGTTTGATTGTAATAAACTGTTAATGTTTAAGGAACCTATTGTAATAGTAAAAGAGATATGTTTAATTGTAGAATTAAGTAAGTTAGAGTTGTTGTTAGTTTTTTTAGTTATTGGTATTGGAGTTGGTATTGAATTTGTATATAACTTAAATAGTATATTATATGTATTCTATAATAAAAAAAATATGTAATTTGGCAGAAGTTTTGTATTTTGTAGTAAGTAGATATATGCTTCTTTTTTATTTTTAGTTAGTAAGAGTATGGTATATTTTTTTAAGTGTGAGACATAATTGTCAAGATGAAAATAGAAGGATTGTATAGTTTAAGATTCTTTTAAAAGAAGAAGATTGTAGTATAATAGGTATTTGTTGTAACAAATGTTTAAATTATAAAAATCTAAAGATGTTAATAATGATTTGACAAGGTTTCCTACTGTAGAGTTACTCAAGAATTCTACAGAAAAAGTTATTAAAAAGGATTATAAAAAGTTGTGAATAGTAAATGAATAGATTTTTTATTTGAAGTAGAGTTAGTATTTATATTAGGTTAATTAGTATTGATAGTTTCCTGATTTGTATTAGAGTTAGATATTATAATATCATTGTTAGAATTTGTTGAAAAGTTAGATATTGTTTTATTAGTTTCTATAAGTTGTGTTATAAGAGGTAATTTTGATGTATTTTCTACAATAGTTTTGTTAGATTTAGGTTTAAAAAAATTTGTATTAATTTTAGAAACCTTGAACTGAATTTTGAATTTGAAGAATAATGTTTTTTCTGTTTTTGGATAAAATTATTTTTTATAAGCTTTTTTGATATAAGACATAGATAATTTGTTAAGAAATTTGAGTATATAGAAATAGTATTACTTAAAGTGTATAACCTGACTGTGAGGGTATAAACACAGCTGTTTGAACCTATTACTATGACCCAATTGCATAATTACAAAAAAATAATTAAGAAATATATGCATAAACATTCTAGTTGTAGTGTAAACACATCTATAGATATGTAAACATCACCTTTAGAATATAATTGCTTCTAAGATTAAAAATGTATTTAAAGACTTATAATTCAAAGCAGTAGAAATTAAAATTTTTTGGTTCTATTTTATAATTAAATAAAGAATATCATTTTATCTTTAAAGAATTGTTGCATTTTTTTTTGAATAAAGTATATACTTATCTGAACATTCCCTAATGTATTGTCTTTTGAATTTATTCAAAACTCAATTTAACAAACTGAATTGACTTGTAACTTCAATTTGGTTTATTAAGATTTGGATTCTAAAATGTTTGTAAAATTAGACATTGCCATTCACCTTAGTAACTTGCAAGAATTGTAGTAGAGAATGAGACTTACGATTAGTTACTAAACTCTGTAATCCATCATGTGTTTTTAAAGTTACTGTTGACTATTATCCATTATATCTTATCATCCTTATTGAGTATCCCTAACAACATTACCTATAGTTGCATTATTTTATTATCACCTCTATGAATATTAAAGTTTTTGTTTCAATAGACTTTCAACAATTATAAAAGACTCACTTCATTCTCCAAGTTTATCTTTATCTTTCTATACATCATTGGAGTTAAATTGATCTTTCTTCATATAATTTCATTAAGCTCTCTCAACAATAGTTACAATATATTGTTTTTAGCAAACAAATTAGAATTGTTAGGCTCTAATGATTTGTTTAATCTTGATATAATTCTGATGAGCAAATTACAAAATACTGTACCAATACAACATTTTGTACAATTTTGATTGACAAAGAAATTACCTTACTTATTTGTAGTAAAACTATTATATTTTTATAATTACAATAGATAGTTACTATATTTTTTTTATGCTACTACATTTCACATTCACTAGCCAAACATTATCTTATTTTTTTAAATTATCTTGTAGCTATTACTTTATAACTTGTAATTGTGATTGAAATTACTTTCAGACTATAATACAAGAAATTGATTGAAAAGAAATAATAATTGCTATTGTAAATATGAAAAGACTATTTATAGTAAATTTTCAATAGCATATTAAGGTCAATATAAATATAATAATTAAATAAATTTTAATAAATCTCTATATAATTTGTATTTAATCTTTAAAAAAAAATAAATAAATAAGAATTTTTTTTATAATAATTTATTATTGATTGATAAAATTAGAACCACAAAATTTGAAAGCAATGTTTTAACATAAATACTACTATACTATATTATAATTAAATAAAATAAATATTTATTGATATAACTATACAATACTCTAAATAATTTTTATAGTGAACTAATATTATTATATATATCTTGAATGCTAATAATATATGCATGCTAATTGCTTATTAATTGTTATACAAACAAGATCTAAAACATTTAAAAGAACTTCTATAGATTCTGCCTACATTTTATTTTGTCATAAATAATTTTTATATAAAAAAATATTTGCTCGATCTATAATAAATACATATACTAAAATAAATTTATTAAAGTATTATAATATGTATAAATATTTAAATTACTTACTGAATTAAAGTCAGAAGAATATGTAGGTAAAAATTCTAATTAAACTCCTTTTTCTTTACAAAGAACTTGCAAATATTGACTTTTATGTATAGATGTATGATCTAAAACTAATATACTATATTGTTTAGAAAACAAATTTATTTTTAGTAACTGTATACATATAAATTTATTAATTTAATTGATATGTACTACATATCATTATATATTATATAGTATATATAGTTAAAAACTAAAAATCTTATATACTAAAACATATTCAATAAAATTTTTGTAATCATTCAAGTTTATAGATTCTTTTTAAATACAATATGCTAAAAGACCATTAATGCATAATGCATCTTCTATAGTAAATTGTCTTTTTTAAATAAAATATATATATTTTTGAGTATGTAATCCTGAAAAATTCCAACTATAATGACATGACAATGTTCTTCTATTATAAGCATTTTCATCTGAAAAACCAATTAACTTGATGTATACTGAGATATTTATAAAATAAAATTATTTCTATCAACTTTATTTCTTTCTTTTGTAAGTTTTGAAATCTATATAATTAAAAATTTAATAAAGTTATAAAATAAAAAATATAAATATATAACATATTACTTTTTTATGTATATATCCAAGTCAGTGTATAACCCTCTAAATTGTCATAAGGCTAATGTTATGTTCTAACCAAAGTTCTATTTCAGATTATAATTTATACAAGTACCAGTCAAGTTTTTCTTTCATCAAGGTTTTAAGATATTTTATATTATTCATGTTTAATGAACATGGTTTTCCTAAAAATGATGGAAGTTTTTCAACACATCCATATTTTTGAAAATGGTTGAGAACTTGACTAATAAAAGACTTGCTAACACCCAAGTGTTTGGCAATTTTTCGAACTGATAAGCCTTCTAAATTTTTTCAACTATTTGCCAGCGAAGATGTCTTGAAAGTATCATATTTCTGTATTAAACCAAAGATATGAATATCAATATATAGTCTAATATTATTTGTCTTAGTCACCTGATCTTAAATTACGTATATGTATATCTAATATATCAATTTATTGATTTATTATTTCTGAATCACATACTTAACCGAATCAACCAAAAAATCATTCAGTCCATTTTCACAGGTGTCCCAGGATTATGATAATAACCGTAGCCGATTTCATCCCTAGGCTTCACACTATGTAACTCACATGGTTTCTTAGTCAAAATTTAAGCAAGTTATAGAAAATTATGTGAACATGATTGAATTTGATGATGTGTTTAATTATATTGAAGATAAAACACTTAATAATAATTATATTTTTGATACTGAGGATTTAGATAATCTTTTACAATTCGATAGTGAAAATTTGGATATCAAAGAAATGTTGGATTTTAAGGCATTTTTAAATAAAAAAACTGAATAAAACAACTAATAATCTGAAACTTGAAGATGATAAACATAATTATAATTTCAATTAAGTTATCAATGCATTTAAAAAAGTATAAATGTTTTAGTTTGAACATTAAACATTATTTAACATATATTTCTTATTACGATATAACATATATTTTATATTTGTATATTCATTTATTATATGGTATATGACATTATCTTAAAAATTTCAATGAAATTTTAACTTTCAATTATAAAAAAAATACAAATTCATTGCTGAAATTTTAACATTTTGAGTTCGTTATATCCAGAATTCATTATAGAAAGGATCGTTATATCTAGGGTCGACTATAATAGATTTTAGACATCCAAAAATATTTTAGAGATCCAGAAATATTTTAGAGGGATAAAATAATTTTTGCAGCCTAAATTATTTACGATTTAGGCTGTCTAAAATAATTTAGCCATTTAAATTTACAAGAGGAAAATAATCTAGACACCCCATGTATAATGACAATCACTAAATCATAACGATAAGAAGACGCTTAACTGGAATTTGGTTATAGTATTGAGTATATATATGAGTTTCAAAATAATAATAATAATAATATAAACTTAAGTGACTAACGTGAAGTAAGTGTTGCATCTAAAGTAGCTATTTATCTAAAGTAGCGCCTGGCTAAAATTAATTAGATCATTAAGTTATAATTTTAACCAGAGCACTACTTTAGATATATAAAGTAGCTACTTTAGATAAATCGCTACTTTAGATGCAACAGTAGCAGCGGTATTAAGGTTGTCTGCCGAAAATACCTAAACCGAAATGTATTTCGGATATGCTAAAGTTGGCAATATGAAATTCATTAAATAAAAAATTAAATAAAATTACGTATTTAAAAGTTAATAAAATATTCAGATCACTATATCAAAATCACGGATATTTCTATTTATATATAAATGAACTACGTTTGCTTAACAAATCGAGTTTTTTTGTAACTCAGGAGAAATCTAATGTATAAAATTCTCACGAAGCCACTTCAGGGTCACGAGATATCCATCTAAATACAATAAGACAAGAATGGACATTATTATTAAAATACCCTCATGATTCAATTTGAATCTTCTCGTCGAAGTTTCAAATAGCACAAAAACCGCTCACAGAATCACGAGATGTCTTAATTCATTATCAGGTTTCAGGCTGTAGCTCGACTATAGATCTATATTGACCCCATTAGGTTTTTTTCGTAAAATACGAATAAATTGGATCTAATTATGTACTTTAATTTGAATAAACTTTTAGGACAGTGAAAACATGTTCACCCTCTCATCATTTTGAGCGCTTTAATTGCACTTCAAATCACGAGAGGAAATTTAAGTCACATTCATACTAATCATAATTTATGTATTTTAATTAATAATTAATCTAATTTTCTTTTATTCTTAAAATAAATTGGTCTTAATTATAAAAAATAAAATAATATGTAAAAGAAAGTTTTATTCTAAATGCTAATTTTATCAATACTTAAAACTACATACAACACTTCGTAAATGGAACAAAATAACTATTCGTTAAATAATGGAACGGTTTCATCTGGTTCAGTCACATACCTAAAACAATTGGTTATTAACAAGACAATAAATAAACTAATAAAGAAATAATAAATACTAAAAATATATATTAAGCTGTTTAAACTCACCTTAACCTTGATTTTCCTTTGCCTTTTCCTTTTTCACTATTCCATCTTTCAGCCCCATACAATGCAAGTGCACCAGCTGGACTTGTTACTACTCCGAATCCCAAGAATTTCCAAAATGCTGGTGTGAACTTTGCACCTTCAACTAAGTAAACCCAATAAGTCATACTTATTGCTAACCCTACGGTGTCGACTAACATGAAATCAGTTGCTGCAGCTAATTCTTGATTTCTTAATTGTTCTAAAAGAGTGCTTAGGTACGCAGAGTTGTGATCTATGCCTTTAATTCCAATAATTAATATTTAGATTATCGTATGAAATAAATTTAAAAGTTATGAAATTTATGGTTAGCATTTAATTAGAACTGAAGTTTAACAGTAATATCTTAATAATAAATAATAGAGAATCACCAACGAAAATTTATTATAACGAGAGTGATTTATACCGAATAATAAAAATAAATATACTTACAATATGCAAGGAAAGATACCCACGAATATAAACAGATACCGAACATAATAAGGTAATAATTCGATGCTCGCTTATATCCTTCGTTAGTTGACACCGAATTTTTGATTGCTCCTTTAGGTGTCCAAGACCAGAACATATAAGCAAGCACTGGTGAAATCTAATAATAAAATAATATTGAATATATTAAATGTTTATAAATGTCAATATACATAAAATACATTTTGAATTATAAGAATCAAAATGATTAATCAATTTTAACCATTTTTTTTATAAATTTACCTGAAAGAAGACAATACTCCAGAATTGATAGCTCGGATCCGTAACCAAAGACATAATGACCAAACTAGAAAAGACCACACAAATGATGCCCAAAAATATTCTGGTTACTCGATCAGGATTCAATGGAAGTACAGCATCAGCAGCCGCTGCTGGAGGTGCTTCGATATCTTCTTCTATAACAACTATTACATTAGATTCTTCTTTTTTAATCTCTTCTATAACCCATGCAGCAATCCTTATATAATTAATGTAATAAAATTTATTAATCCAGTTAAATAAAACGTAATATTTATAAAATAATCATCCTACCAGTAAGGAACAGCAGTAGCAATTCCTAAAATTTGCATCGAGATTGCAACAAATAAAAAACTTGTGAAACGACCATTCACACCAGGAATCGAGCTCTCCAAAGCTATAGTAAACAAGGTTATAAGTACCATTGGTGTTATCAGGTTGCCGATAATTAGACCAACTGGGTCAGTGAGAAAATCACTAAATTACACTTATTGGTTAATAATTTTACATAATTTTCCGAAAAAAAGATGGCATTCTTCAAGAAAACTTACTAGAAAAATGGTACAATTAAATTTAAAACATTATCAACACCCAAAAGTCCGGTATATTTTTCCTTTGGATCAAAAAAGAAAGTGATAAAAGTATTCATATTTGCTATTTGATATAATAAAATCAACGAGCCAAATACTATCGGAATAGCTGCATGTATTTTTAAGTATTTTGGTTCCATGGTTGTATGTTATTGAAAGAGTCCTTTTGTTGAGGTAATTTTTAAAGAAAAGCCTTTAAATATTACTCCGATAATTAGTTAAATACCAATTCGGATGAAACAGGATTGAGCGATAGACAAGCTTAATACGGAAATGATCTGATTGAATCGTGTTTGTATATAAATTGTTACAATACTATAAATATAACCGTTAGTGCCGGGCCGACTGGGTCCCAATTAATATATATTTTTATCATCTAGGATTGGGTGACAGCAACATGGTTTTATTCATTTGTACTAGTAATACAAATTTAGTAATACAAATTTATATAACGATAAACCAAAAACCAAAAATTGAAAAGAAGAAAACTATTGTAAACTGCTGACCTTATACCCCCCTGACAAATTGGGAGTATAAAATTGACTTTATAATAATATCTATTATCTTCCAGCCAAAATACCATTTCCGTTGTAAATATTCTATCAGCTGTTTAGGTAATGCTTCTATGACGAAAAAAATGTCCATTACGACGTAGGTACGTAACACAGATCAACTGATCGGATGTAACGTGAAATCACACTTTCCAATGTTTTGAACTTTTCCTAGTTTTAACAAAAAAGAAAACAGATTCTTGCATATTTTAGTATAGATCTATATTATAGCCCTAAAGGTAGACTTTATTGATATCACGTTTGGTAACCTAATTGGTTTTTTTCTCCGTGGTTGGTTAGAACATTAAATTTTACGTATTCGGACTTTGCCCCTTAATGATTATCCTTTTTTGGAAGCTTTTGTATTACTTTCCTATTTTAACTATGTTATTTGAGACCCACATTATTTGAGATAAATCACGCCCTACAAAAAATTGGTCACCCCTGTAATTTGACCAATCGAATTTTAAGATCAGGTGTTTTTATTAGGAAACCATCTTCTGCGGTTTAATTAAAAACGTTTCTCGCGAAATTATACTTATAGCCGTCGCATTGTTCTAATAATAACCCTAATTATAACGCGATTTTTTAGATTTAGAAAACGAAACAAGTTACTATCACGTCACACCTGATCTTAAATTTTGATTGGCCAAAATTACAGGGGTGGAAAATTTTTTGTGGCAGCAATCCTGTGATGATCTTCCAAAAAAATTTTCCCAAATCATGATTAGATTCCCTTTGACAAAGTCTGCCTCATCTATGGTGCTCGCAAAGATCCGCTCCGTTTATTATTTTCGTCAAACAAGGCTTTTCAAAATTTTTAGTCCTGAACAGGAAACTGAAAGATTTGTGCTACTTAGAAAGGTTCTTTTTTATTTTGCTACCTTATATATGAAAATTGATAATTAGTTTCTTTAGTCATTTCGTTTACAGATTTGCACTCCTCTTTATGAATTTAATAAATGTCCGGGATTGACCGAACTGCTTGAATCTGTGAGCGTTTGGATGTCTGTTTGAGTTTTTGGCATGGGATTATAGTATGATTCGCAGGTCTTTTATGTGAGGGTCCTTAAAGCGGGACAGATTCACATATTGATATACATACTGTATAAATCGTATTCATGATATTTATATATAAATATTACACTAACTGCATCAAAAAAGTAACCATAACCTTAAGGATTCCGGTGTTTAAACTGAGTTAAATCACGTGACTATTGCCCAATCAAATTATAGAATTTTGATGATCCCCGGCGAAGCAAAACAAGGAATCAAAGAGAAAAACTTGAAAAATACACAAACGGCAGTCTAAATCTATCTTGAGTAGGTTAATTAAAATGTTGGTAAGGCACTTTTGCATATATGTCATAAGCGGAACGAGATGAAATGGATTGGGAATTTTAGGGTTTAGGGTGTGGGTTTATATAAAATAAATTCCATCCTGAAATACTAATTTAACTAAGAAATTTCAAATCTATAAACAATTTGTATAATGATAGACATCTATAAACATATTATACAAATAAATTGCTAATAAGCTCATAACGACTTGATTTAAAGCATCAAATAAAAAGGATTAAAACACAAATTGCATAGACATCCAAAAAAAATTTATGGATAGTAACCTGACAACACTAGTTTCTTAGCCTACATTCTGATGAGCCTGCATTACTGTTGTTAGGCGAAACTATTTTTGGTAAATGGCGAAAGTTGAAACTGGCGAAATGTCGAAATTCTGGCGTAACGTTGAAATCCTGGTAAAGCTAAACACAACGAAGATCAAATCCTATATGACTTTAGAAAAACTGAACCATGTTGTTAAATCAAAATATTTTGTGTGTGACTATTAAGCACAGCATGCGGCTTATATAAAAATGTACAAAAGCAATAAACAAAACGATAGCCTTTCGTTTGTATTTGAGTACTATTAAAAGAAAAACTATACTTCAGGCTTTTGAAGTTATAATAAATCAATTCAACTTTGAAAACTCAGAGTCTGAAATATGTTTTCTTTTAGTAGCGTTTATCTTTGTATTAATATTATTTGTACAGTGCGGGACAGCATAAACCCATATAAGACATTCAAATTATAAGAACTTTGGTAAGGGTTTAGGATTCGATGTAAATTTCAATTTGGTTTCAATTTCGTTAAAGCCGTTAAAAATTTTACGTCACATGTATAGAATAACTAATCCTAATCTCGATGATTCGATTATTATACATTTGGTGATTCGCCAGGAACCTAATTACACTAATGTTGAAATTTGATTTTTTTTTTTTTAGGTCGGTAACACTTAGGACGTACAAAATTTGAACACATGAAATAATCTTAGTATATATTTATTATTATTTATAAAAATTAACAAAATTAACAAAAATACGACCGCTATAATTACATAAAACTAATTGTGTTATATATCTCACTGAAGTTTCATGGTCAGATTAAAATCTATATTCAAATTATTTATTATGTTTTTCTATATTATTATGCTGTTTTAGACGTGAATTCATCTTTCCGACTTTCTTGTTCATATCCTCCTCACTGGTTTAAGGTTCGTATTCATGAATATGTACTTCATCTTTTCGGATTCGTGTTCCTTAGTTTGTTTATAGTCAAACTCTTAACATTTGCAAACATGTTCGCTTTCTTTTTCAGATTCATGCTGAAAATTGTTTTCTTGTTCTGACTCATGTTTCCGGTTATGTTTATAGTCAAACCCTTCTTTATAGCCGTCTCCAAATTCATCTTCGTGTCCTTGCTCTAGTTTATTTTCTTTGCTAGATTCATTCTCTTCTTCATACCCATTATTAAATTCTTTTCCATGTTCATTAATGCGTTCGCTTTCTTTCTCAGACTCATATTTATTACCGTGCTCTTTTTCTGATTTATGCTCCCGGTTAACGTCATCTCCAAATTCATGTTCCAAGTCGCCATTATGGCCCCAATAGTTATTATGGCTTAATCCTTTTCCACTTTTAAATTTATGTTTTCTGTTAAATCCAGTTTCAAAGTTGTTATCCCAATCATGTTTTCGGTTAAATTCGTTTCCATTTTCAAGATTGTGTTCCCAATCGTGATTTCGACTAAATTCGTTTCCACTTTCAAGATTATGTTCCCAATCGTGATTTCGACTAAATTCGCTTCCACTTTCAAGATTATGTTCCCAATCGTGATTTCGACTAAATTCGCTTCCACTTTCAAGATTGTGTTCCCAATCGTCATTTTGACTAAATTCTTTTCCACTTTCAAGGTCGTGATCCAAATCGTGATTTCGATTAAATTCGTTTTCACTTTCAAGATTATGATCCCAATCGTGGTTTCGATTAAATTCGTTTCCACTTCCAAGCCTGTGTTCCCGGTGGTTTCGATTAAATTCGTTTCCACTTTCAAGATCGTGGTCCCAATCGTGATTTCTATTAAATTCGTTTTCACTTTCAAGATCGTGGTCCCAATCGTGATTTCGATTAAATTCGTTTTCACTTTCAATATTGTGTTCCCAATCATGATTTCGATTAAATTTGTTTTCATTTCTAAGATCGTGATCCCAATCGTGATTTCGATTAAATTCGTTTTCACTTCCAAGCCTGTGTTCCCAATTGTGGTTTCGACTAAATTCGGATTCACTTTCAAGATCGTGATCCCAATCGTGATTTCGATTAAACCCGATTCCACTTTCAAGATTGTGATCCCAATCGTGATTTCGATTAAATTCGTTTTCACTTCCAAGCTTGTGTTCCCAATCGTGGTTTCGATTAAATTCGGTTCCACTTTCAAGATCGTGGTCCCGATCGTGATTTCGATTAAACTCGTTTCCGCTTTCAAGATCGTTATCCCAATCGTCATTTTGACTAAATTCGGTTCCACTTTCAAGGTCGTGATCCCAATCGTGATTTCGATTAAATTCGTTTCCACTTTCAAGGTCGTGATCCCAATCGTGATTTCGATTAAATTCGTTTCCACTTTCAAGTTTGTGATCCCAATCGTGATTTCGATTAAATTCGTATCCACTTTCAAGTTTGTGA
>CAJVQA010003099.1:0-20272 GCA_910591915.1 Cetraspora pellucida
AGTACAAGGTCAAAGGTTCCCCATATGAGTGAACTGCTTTAAAGACTTAGTGACTATGGCATATTTGAACCAGTATCGACTGGGGCATCTTGGTAGGTGTAGGTAGGTGGATGGATACGGGAACAGAGTGGCTAAATAGGGAACCTACAAGCAGGTTCCAACCTTCAGGTGGACTACTTAAATTAGACAATGACTAAAGTTGTACAAGTGGCTAGTTGTACACTCTTTTCATAGTTGCCCCTTATAGTTGTAATGCAACTATTAGCTGAATGTACTAGCAATAAAATCCTAGGTTATAAGTACTCACCTTAATATTTAAAAAAAAAAAAAAAAAAAAAAAATTTTAAAATTATTTAATTTTATTTCAGTATATTAAATTAGAGATGATCTTTTGATAATTTTAATTTTGGAAGAATTTATATTACTCTAATACAGATTAGATTTTTTTAATTTAAAAAAAATTTTTTTTTAAACAATTGTTTATTCTAATTTGAATATATTAAATTTAGTAAAAACAGATATTTTTATATTAATTTAATAAAGACTTACTATTGAACAAAATTAGCTGCATCATAATAGAGACACTTACCTTATATTACTTCTAAAGAAATTAATAACTTAGATTTCTTTAATCTTATAAATTTTTAATCTTTTTTAATAATTTTTTTGCAAATAACATTAAAACAACTATTATCTTTGAAATTATAATGTACTTTTATAAATAATAAATTATTTTTAAAAAAGAAAAATGTAAGTAGATAGGCAATAAAACCTATTTATACAGAAAACTAAATTAATAATAGTTAGGTTCTATCTACTTTACAGTTCTATTAACAAGATTATGCTATTACAAAGTTTATTCTAATTTCAGTATCAACTTTGCAATATATTTCTAATATTTTAATATGCTTCTGTTTAGTTTTTAAACTTCTAATCTAAATAATCTGTAAAAACTATAATTTATTTTTAACATATCAAATTAAATCTGATGTTTTTTTTAATTTAAATTTTGATAACTTGATTGATAGATTTATTTGTCTTAATTAATTAATTTTCTATATTAGTATTTATTTTCTAGATTTAATCTTTATAATTATACTGTTAAAACAGAAACTTCAATCCAATACTTTTCTTGTTGATCATTCAGATACAAATAACAGCTAAAAAAAAAAGAAGATTTTAGCAAACTAGCAATAGGAAACACCCCAAGTAGCTCTAAACAGAAAAAAGTAGCAACAAGAAAAGCAATAAACTTATTGAAAAATAGTTTATTTGCAAAACTAATATCATAGTTACTAAAAAAAAAGCAGAAAACTTACAAATAAACAACAGTAATAGAGATTGCTAATAGACCTTGTAATATAGATCTGTTTATATTACACAAAAGATACATAATAGCAAAACAACAACAGACACATGCAGGCTATCAAATTAGAACAGACATTGCAAATCTCATATCAATACATATGGAATTCTATATATAGATAAGCAAAGTGACAAAGAAAACTAACAACTAATTAGAAGTTTGTAGATATAAATAGAATATAGAGTTAATAAAGTATAAAGAAAGTTTCTCAACAATATTCATAAAATGAGTATACTAAGTAATAAACAGAATACATAATAAAATATTCTTTAATCAGTCAAATAGTATATATATAACAACAAATAGTGAAGATAAAATTGTGGCTATGCTCATAAAGCAAAGCTTAGCAAAAGTTGCATTATTAAGAAAAACTAGAGAATTAATTGAAAGAATAGAAAAAAAACAACCAGAAAAGAAACTTAACTTTATAGAAACAGACAAGAATATAATGCTGATTAAATTTGAAAGAACTCAAAAACAAGAAAACAAAGAAATAGTGCAACAAGAAATAGCCAAAAAGGAAGAAAAACAAGAAGACAAACAAAAGACAAAAAAAAAAAATCAAAAGAATGATAGAAAAAAACAATACAAGCAAAAAAAAACTACAAGAAGAAGACTTTATAACAAAGAAAAATGCAAAGATAAAGGTAAGTAATAAAAAGGCAGACCAATCAGAAGAAGAACTATCAGTGCAAAAAAAAGAATTAAGAAAAAAGCAAACAAGAAAAGTAGAACAAGAGGATATAGAAATAAATAGTAAAGAATCAAGACAAGGTTCAATATCAGAAAAGAAAGAAAGACAAAAAAGAAGAAAGCATATAGTAAAAAAAAAAATAAATATAGCAGAAATTTCATTAGAAGAAAGCATATAGGCACCAAGCAAAAGAAGTTGCAACAAAGGCAACAGCCTACTTGCTAATATACCAGCATACAATGTGCCTGAAAAAACAAAAGAAGAACATGTAAAGTTCATCAAGTGGTCACTAAAAGACAATAAACATATTAAAAATATTAAAGAAATCTTTAAATGAAAAAATCTGTAGATTGAGGTAGACTTCAACTGCGAGTATGATAGAAATAAAGCAATATAAAGAATAAGTAAAAAAGAAAGTGATTGGTACAAAATAATACTAGAAAAGAATAAAGAAAAAAAAAAAACAGAACAAAAAAGCAAAATAATAAATACCAAAATGAAAAATGTAGCATAACAAAATATAAAAAAAGAGCTACAGAAAAGAAAAAATTCATGAAGAAGCAAAGAATACAAAACATATAACAATCTGGGATCTGCTAGTAGATATAAATAAGAAGAAACTTGAATACATATACAGAAGATTCAAAAATACACAAATAATAAAAATTAAAAGATCCAAATACAAGACTTTTGTAATAATTCAAGTAGAAGAATCAGAAAAAAGAAGTACTTCTTGGTCTATACCAGTTGATAACTATAAACTGATAGAAGTAACAAAAGGAAAAGAAGATCACAAAGCAAGACAAAAACAAAGGCAGTATATAGCAAAATTAACAGAGCTGCCAAGTAATGTTTCAGAAGTTCTACTACTATGATGTTTAAAAAATAAAGGTGCAAAATTGGTGTATATTCTACTGAATAGAAATAAAAATCAAAGAAGAACTGCAATAATCTTATTTGCAACAAAAAGAGAAAAAGGAACAGCTCAATTAAGACCAATTATATATAATAACTTTTGTGTCTTCTGGTTAAATAAAAGAAAAAAAGAAGTTTCTTAGAAAAAAAGAAGAAGAAACTAGGATAAAATGACTTAAAATTCAAGCAGAAGTTTTACAGAAATGGAAAGAGAAGATCTAGAGAATAGGGTATGGCAACTTAGTGAAGTGAATAGGTTGTTAACCTCTAAGTGGCAGGTCTAGAATTCAAATTTCAATGATGGTAAAAATTTGCAATTCTTTCTGTATTATAGCTAACTGTCTTTTGTGATTGGTTGGGATAAGATACCTGTAATCTGTATTATACTAGCATGAATGGAAGGTCTAGGCACTTATATAATGTTGTATGAGGGAACACAAACCGATACCAGGCAGTGTGAACCCAAGTAAGTTCTTAGACCATGTAAATCACAGGAACCAGGTAGAAAAACAAAAGCCCACTTGGAAAATTCAAGTAGAGAGATAACCCGAACCTTCGACAGTGCTATTGTAAAGATTAGACTTATAAAACAGAGCTAAAACTTGTGAAACTAGGAAAATGTGTCAGTCTTTGAGAAGGGACCAGATGAACCAACCAGGCCATCAAAATTTTCAAGTTTCAAAGGAAAAGGATATATACTAGCAAACATATAAACCAGAAGTACAGTCTCATCCTATTTTTCCAGGCTATCTGAAATGACAGCTTGGTAGAACTTGAATGAATATCAAAGTAGTAAGGATATGTTGTGAAGTCAGTATCAGGATTAGAGTAAATTCTACAAGGGCATAGTGGTTTAATGATATGCTCTAACCATTAGTGTTGGTCTCGGCCATAGTGATACCAGGTTAGCTATAAGAATGGGATACAAAAAATTTTAGAAGGTTTAATATAAGGTTAAAGGTTCTCTATATGAGTGAACTGCTTTAAAGACTTAGTGGTCATGGCATATTTTTATTAGCATTAGCTAGAGTTGTTGGTAAACAGAGGTAGGTAAGTGAATACAGAAACAAAGTGGTTAAATAGAGAACCTACAAGTGGGTTTCAGGTATGGCAGCTAGTGTAAAACCTTTGGGCAAACTACTTAAATTATACAATAACTAAAGTTGTACAAGTGGCTAGTTGTATACTCTTTTTATGGTTGCTCTCTGTGATTGTAATGCAACCATTAACTAAATATACTATCAATTAAATTTTGGGTTGCAAATACTTACTTTAATATTTTTTTAAAAAAAAAACAAGATCTAGAGAATAGAAATACAGATAAAAGAAAAAGAAAAAACATGAACAAAAACAGTCAAAACTCAAACAAAAGATATATAGAAATAGAAAATGATCACCAAATACAAGACATAATAGAATGGTTAGGTGATAGAAATATTAATACAGAGAAAGAAGATCCACAAACACAGAACCAAAACCTTCTGAAAAAATCTTTGAGAGACTAGAGAGACTTGAAGCACAACAAAACAAGATAGAATAGAAGACAGAAAAAAATATTGCCAATCATTCTTAACATTGGCATAGTTGAATTAATGAATATAAACTAGAAGATTGGGGAGTTTTTGCATAGTAAAAGAAGGATTTTTGAAGAAAGAAATGTGAAGGCATCTTCTGGCTACAATAGAAAACCAAAAGAAAAAAAAAAAAAAAGTAAAAAACATAGAAACAAGACATAAACATTTAAAAGAAAAATAGAAACAGGAAAAAAAAGAATTAAAAATAGCATGTCACAATATTAACAGACTTAAAACTAAAGAAAAAAAAATAGATAACCTTCTAGGATAGACAGAAAAAGAAGAATTCACAATAGTGAATATAATGGAAACAAATATTACAGAAAGAGAAGAAAAATTTTTACTGCATAGTTATAATACACAGTATAAGGAATATTGGACTAGTGCAATAATAGATAAGAAGAAAGGTTTAGGCATAGAAATACTAATAGATAAAAAGTAGAAAAAGCATGTAGGAGCAGTTAAAAGAGTTAGCGAATATATGCTAAAGATGAGAATATATTTTAAACAATTAGAATTAGTAAAAAAATATAACAAAGAATTGTAGAGGTAGTAATAAGCAGAAAAAGATATACAGAAGTAATCATACTTGGTGATTTTAATTATACAGTAGATAATATACTAGATAGACAACATTTGCAAACATCAAACTACAAAAAACTACTAATATTCAGCTGGCTCAGAAGACAAAACTTTACAGATTCATATAAAAATTTACATTTGACAAAAGAAGTATATACATGATCAAATTAAAAGACAGCAACAAGAATAGATTATATTTGGCTGTCAGAAACACTAGCTACAAATCTACAAGAAGCTAATATTAAAGAAGCAAAAGGTTTGACAGACAGCAATCATAAGATAATAACAACATAAATATGAGTAGAACATATAATCACAAACAGTAGTAAAACAGAAATTAAACAAAAAGACCAAACAAGAACAATATACCTATACAAAGAAGCAAAACAAGAAGACTGGAAAGACTATGTAAGAGAGTTACAAAATTAGTTAGAATAGAAAAGAGTATTAAAATGACTAGAAAATGATAACATAAAAACAGAATATAATACAGAAATACTGGACCAGATGTGAGATGCAATAGAAAAAGCTATAATCAAAGCAGCAAATAAGCAAATTCCAAAAAAAAAGATATTTAATACTAAGTTAAATAGAAGACTAAACCAGAAAAAAACAAAAAAACACAAACATATTATTGAACTTCAGCAAATAATCAAGAAAGCAAGAAGTAAGAAGAATCAAGAAGTGAAAAAGAATGAAGGAGCTAAAATAAACAACAAACTCCAAACTATAGGAAAAGAAATAGAAGCAATATTGCCAAAACTACAAGGTAATGGTTAGAAGCCTGAATAGATAATATAAAAGACTGACAAAAAATAATTAAAGAAATAAGAAAAGAGAAATGAGAATAAGTACAAAGAAAACAGATAGAAGAAAATATAAACAGAAGATATGAAATGATTAAAACAGAGCAAGGTTAAATGATTGCTAGCTTACTAAACAAACTATACAAAAAGATTGTTTTAGACAGATTTATAACACAAGACAAAGAAGAAATCAACCTAATATCAAAACCAAACACAGTTCTAAATAGTTTAATAGTTTATTTTAAAAACCAAATTAGAAAACAGAAAACTAAACTTAAAGAAATAACAAAAGAATAGAAAAGAGTATATAATCCAAAAGATTAGATCAACAAAATCTGGTATAAAGAAGTAGAAGAAAAAAATAGAAGAAAAAGAATAGAAAGAAATACTTAAAGAACTTAAAGTGAATATAGTTTTAGGAATATCAGGCATAAGTTATATATTAATAAAACATGCTGATAAAAGATTACAAAGAATTTTTAGAGCCTTTGCGAATCTAATTTTAGAAAAAGAAGACATACTAAAGAAGTAGAAAATTATGCAAATATATTTAATCCCAAAAGATGTAGACTGGAATTATTATTTAAACAATATTAGGCCAATAGTATTGATTAAGACCTTTAGAAAAATTGTCATGAAGGTAGTAACAAAAAGATTAGCCAGAATGTTCACAGAAAGAAATATACTTAAAGGACCAAATTATGCAAATCTGTTAGATAATTCAACAGAATAGCCAATACATATACTAAACATGATAATGAAGAAGGCACAAGAAAAGAACAAAGAAATATGGATATTGTTATAAGATATAAAAAAGGCATTTAACTCAGTTCTACTAAAAAGCCTAGAATGGGCTTTAAAAAGAGTCAAAATTCCACAACAAACAAGAAAATACATAAGCAATCTGTTTTGTAAATGACAACTCAAAGTTATTACAACTTATAGTTTAATAGAAAAAATAATAGCAGGAGATGGAATAGACAAAGGAAAAGTAATTTCATCACTAATTTGACATCTTTTCTATGATCTATTATTAGAAAGAATACAATATGATGAAACACTAGGCTATACAGTAGAACAAAAAATAATAGAAAGAGTATGCAGTGATAATATTACAAGTTATAGGCAAGTAGCAATTATATATGCTGATAACACAACATGGATTATGAATAGCAAAGAACAAATGTTAAAAATTCTAAGCATTGCAAAAGAGTTCTTTAAAGCAAATAATATCAAAATAAATAGATCCAAATCAAAGCTCATAGTAATAAATACAAGAATGAAAGAAGAAAAAAGAGAAATCATATTCAGGCATAGTAAAATAAGAGAAAAACCCAAAACCAAAATTGTAAGGTCATTAGAAATCTGGCTAAATAGCAAAATAAAAGAAGCACTAGTCTGTAAAAAAACAAAAGAAATAGTTAGCCATACAGTTAAAGATCTGAGATACAAAAAGATGACAATGAGCCAAATAGTATACATAAACAATACAGTAATAATTTCTAAGCTAGGATATCTCTTATAGCTAACAAAAATATCAGAAAAAATGATTAACAAAATATATCAACCACTAATATGTTTAGCTAAGCATAAATGCAATATGATGAGAACATCAAATAATTGCACAATTGAACACAAAGACCTAGAAATTTGCAAAACACTAAGCCAAGAAATAATGATAAAACAAATAAACAGTCTTTTTTTAAGACTCAACAAACAAGATAGTGTAGATGAATTAATAAGATTTAGAATAGCTCAAGGATATTAGAAAGCAGGCCTAATAGGTGATATTTGGGACAATAAAAAGAAAATAGAAGTCAAGAAATTTTGGAAGAACAACATAATCTGTTAAACAATAACTAAAGCAAAAAAAATAGAAATAAACATTAAATCAGAAAAACCTCTATGGAAAGTTTATAGACATAATAAACAGATAAGAAACATGTTGGAAACAAAAACATGAATAGTAAGTAGCAATACAATAAATAAATGGGGGTTAGTATATCTGAACCAACTTATAAATACAAAAGGTGACAACCTGATTACATAGAGACAGCTCAAGAGTCTTTAAGGTTTGTCATATAAAGAAAAGAAAGCTAAATGGTTTAGTAAAATAGAAGAAAAGATATTGAAAATACAAATAAACAGAGAAATATAAGATTACTACAAAGTAAGAAGTTACAATACATAAGCATTAAAAATTAAGTAGAAAAAAATGTCTGAAGACTGAAGAAAAAAAAATAGATTATTTATAGACTGAATACAACTAGCAATTAGGCACAATAATTAAGAAGAAAAAGAAAAAAATGCTAGCAGAATATTGGTTAATATATATAGAAGAAGGGAAGATAGTAACAGAATTAAGTATATGCAAAGATTGTGAAAACAGTTCAAAACAGGAACAGATAAGTGTGAAAGATGAATAAGATGAGACCACAACATAAAAGTCATACCAGAGTTGCTAATAGAAAAAATAATCAATAGAATAAATGCAATGTTAGAGCAGATTTTAAAAGATAGAATAATAGAAAAATAGAAAAAAGATAAAATAAAGCTACTAGGAATAAGACAAACAGAAGAATTAGAAGTAGAACTGATTAGAAAACAAGAACTAAATAATATAATTACAAATCAGTTAGTAGAAATATTAACATGAAACAAGAAGAGAGACAAAAGAAAATATAGTTTTTATCTTGATGGAGCATTATATAAGAAGAAGAAAGAAAACAGTACAGAAAAAATAGGTATCAGTTGAATACAAATAGAAGAGAAAGAAGATTGGCCAGAAGAAGAAATTGCATTAAGACTTGAAAATTAGTCCTTGACAACAATTACAAAATTAGTAGCAATTTGGACAACAATTCTGATGATGCCAGAAAAGAAAAGTGTAGAAGTGTTTACAGACAGTATAGCAGCATTAAGAAACATTAATAGAGCATTTCAAAATGTAAAAGAGAAAAAAATCCTGAAGAAAAAAAATGCAATGTAGATAATGAGCATTGTAGGTCTAATCAAGAGCAAGAATATTAAGATAAAAATAACTAATATTAAATATTATAGTGAAAATAAGTAGAATAACAGAGCAAACTCTCTTACAAAAAAAGAAGCAAATTGTTGAGATAAAATATATATAAATAAAGTCAAATATAATAAGATAAAGTACCAATTAGAGTGAGAAAACAAGAAAATTGATCTACTGGCAAGACTTCTGTATAAAATAATAACAAATGCCAGAATAGAAGTCAGTTAGAGAGAGACAAACCCAATACGAACTTTGGAATCAGAAATAGAAAATACATTACATAATTGGTCAAGTTTTTAAAAAGAAATAAATAAAGCAAAAGGAGTTTATTGTATGTTAAGAAAACTCAGCACAAGAAGAACTATAGCAATCAAGTGCATAATGGATAGCCTATCAACACTTGAGGACCTAAACAGAAGAAGATCAGGAGTGTACACAACAGCAGAGTGCCAAATATACCAAGTTGAAGAAAAAGAGACTCAGGTATATTTAGTAAGTTGTAGCAGACAAAAAAGTCTGTGAAAACAGATCCAAAACGTAATAACAACAGTATGAAATGAATTCAAGGAAGATAAAAAAAACAGAATTCTATTATAAGTTTTATATAAGACATTATTCAGAGAAATAAAAGCTAAAGAAATCACAAACAGAAAAGTGCTAATAAAAGAACTCATAATGTTAAAAATAGAAAAAAGACTTGAGCAATTATTAAGCCAGCAGGTAACACAGAAGTGCATAAATATAGTAACAAGAACAGTATGGAACACCTTCTATGACCAAGTATAGAGGATACGATGTAAAAAAATACAAGCCTGGAAGAAGAAAATCAATATAACAAATAAAATAAAAAAAGGTACTCATGTAAGAAAGAAAACAAAGAAAAGGATAAAGAAAGATAAACAAGCAGAAGAAGAAGAAAAAAAAAACCAGAAAAAGGTGAACAAATGAAAAAAAAAGCTTTGAAGACAATAAATTTGCTTGTCACAGAAGGGAGAAGACCCTTCTGGTATGACTTTAAGTAGTTAGATGAGCAGTTTATCTTTAACT
This sequence comes from Cetraspora pellucida, assembly GCA_910591915.1. Lineage (NCBI taxonomy): Eukaryota > Fungi > Glomeromycota > Glomeromycetes > Diversisporales > Gigasporaceae > Cetraspora > Cetraspora pellucida. Next base: position 10,007 of record CAJVQA010003099.1, read on the forward strand.
AAGATAGTGTGACAGGTTGCACATAGGTATCATTAGAGTGACCGAGTGATGCTAGACTTAGATATTGGGAAATTCTATGTAATTGTATAGATATATAGTTTTAAGAATCTTAATAAAGTACTAGCATAACTGCTTAAGGTTAAAAAAAAAAAATTATATTGTTAAAAATTTGTTTCTTTATTTGATCTTTCTAAATAAGTTTCTGTTTTTTTAATTTTTTGAATTTATATAATCACAAGAATTGATTTTAAGTTTACATTACTTAATACCAATTTGCATTCTTTTGTGTAATTGAAATTTTTATAACCTGCTAGTTATGCCAATGAAATCATAATTATAGGTATCTTGTTCAACTAATCAATAGAAAATAGTTATTGTAACATAAATATTTTTTTAAAATTTTATTTTTGATGAGTTTTAAACTTACAACTTGTTACTTAAAAAGATGACAACTTATCTATTACACTAAATTACTACACCCTTATTATTACACAATTTGATTGATCAATTGATCAATTAAATTATAAGATGATTAATTAACCTCAATGAATATTTACTATGCTAAACAAACTATATAACAAAATCAAAATAAATAGTCTTTTAAAAGTAAAAGATCTTTTAAAAAGTTTGATCACAAACTTAATTCTAGTTTTTAATAAAACTAAAAAATGGTTTCAAACCCAATTTAGACCACATGATTTTGATAAAACAACAATAAGTAAAAAAGTAAATCAAATTCTACAATTCTAAAAAAGAAATAAAACTATCATAATAACCAACTAGATAAAGAAATCTTAAAAAAAGATCACAAATAAACTTTTAAGCATGATACTATTAACATGCCATATAGTGGCATGCCACAAAATCAAAATAGTTAATAAATAAAAAACTTAGTACAAAGTGGCACGGGCATTCCAAATAAATTTATGTGTGCCTGGAACCCTAGTGCTGAGGAGTTACGAAGATCAGTATAGTACAATACGACTGACCAGATCAGTATAGTGCAGGCCGAATTTTAAAGTCGTAAACATTCTACACAATTACTTAAATTTAAAAAATACATGAACAATAGAACGGTTTTTATTAATAGTAAACAATAATTGCAATAGTAATTTTACAATTGATCAACAATAATATATAAAAGTTCCAACAATATTTTAAATAACTAATTACCTTGACTAAACATAATAGAATTGAGAACGTACTAATAAACATATAATTGTATCAAACAATATTTACATAGCAACAAAAGTTTTCCAAGTACATTAACCATTAATTTAACTGATCTCTCAATTTGCACCAAAAGTATCTATTAGCAACTGTCTTTGTGAATGAAATTGTTGTTCATTGGCATTTTTTGGTAATAAAAATTGTACAGTTTTTGTTTCTTCTTCTTTATCAGCTTTACGCTTTGGTATCCGTGAATTTTCCATCATAAATCCTTTTATACATTTTAGCACAACTTCACCTCTTCGACATAAAACATTTTCTGGAGCAGATGGGTCCGAAAAACAATCTACATTTGATGGAAGTAATAAGAGCGGTAGTGAAATGCACGAAATATCAAAGCGGCTTACTGTTCGTAATATATTACGTAAGCCGATCGTTACTCTTGAGTTGCAAGATAATTCTGATTTTGTTATTGCTTATTGAAGTAATAATTTAAAGATTATTTATGTAATCGATTTAGGAAGATGAGATTAAACAAATAATATTATAAAATGTAAGCTTACATTCAAAGTCTATAACCAAATGGAATGCCACATGAACTAAAGGTAGGTTTGAATGTTTTGTGATAAAAAAGTCACCTAATTTTTATGAAATTATTTATTCGTATTATTTATTATTAATTTAAATATAAATCATAAACAAAATAAGTAACATGTTTTTACCTTCTTTAATAGCAATTACACCATTATCCTCAACTGGAATATCTTTTTCAATGGCCTCAAATTGTGTTTCAACATTGTCAAAATGAAATTCAGTAGATTCTTTACATCTTTTAAAAAATGCTGTTAATATAAATTTATTATAATTGTTATTACTTATTGGTATTATGAATTGTTAATTACAACCATGGAAATTCTGAATTGCATTAACTGTACCTTTATTAGCACTTTGACCAAATTTATATTTTGGCCAATCTTTTGGCGTCAATAATAAAACAATTGCCGTCAAATCTTGCGAATACAAACTAGCAGCAGTTTGTGCCCTATATGCAGTATCACGTGCCTCGTCATTGGAAGACTTAAGCATATCATCAATATCGGATGCCAAAAGACGAAGGTTATGTGTCGATTTCACTTGATTACCAAGTGAAATTGTAAATGATTCTACAAGTTGATGTTCATCATCAAATTGCATTATCGGACCATGTCTCTGAAGAGTTCTTTATTATTAATAATAAAGAGGAATAATTCAAATATAATTAATAAAGAGGAATAATTCAAATATAATTAATAAAGAAATATAATTAATAAAGAGGAATAATTCAAATATAATTAATAAAGAAATATAATAAATAAAGAGGAATAATTCAAATATAATTTGAGCATACATACTCATCATCTTCAAGACCAAAATTTTCCATAGCCTTTCCTAGCCATCCACTAAATTTTCTCATTGAAGAGTTATTTTGGGTTGTTGGTATGCCATTCTTTTGTTGTAAAAATGATATTGGAGACCATACGGTTTTCCTCTCTTGCTTTGTAAGCACAGATAAGACTAATGGTTTGCTATTAGACTTTGAACGCCTGTGTGGAACTGGTGTTTCTTTTGTAGCTGGAATCATGGGAACGGAAGGGCGACGTTGTGCTATTTGTGCGTCAACTCTGCTTGCTTGGTCAAGAAGAAGTGCAATAGCATTTTCCTAGGGAAAAATTTATAAACGCTTTAGAATTCATTTTATTTCAAATAAATATCATGATAAAATAATTAAGTCTGTACCATATGTCCATTAGTCATCTCGAGTGCGACTTTAGCTTGTTCACTGGTAAAACCCATTTCTCTTATCTGCGAAACGATAGGATCATCCTCTGGCTGTTTCAATAAAAATATAAAAAGATATGATAACTAATATTAATACATGTAATCTTTTTTTTTTTTTTATGTTGGGAAATCTAGTGCGTACTGTAAAAAATGCCGATTTCTTTTCATCAGAAGGACTTGAAAACATAGAAGATTGCGAAGTTATCAATCCTGACGATAACATCATTTCAGACATCGAACTAACGCTTCCAGGACGACTACCAGGACGACTGCCAGGACGACTATGTGTCTGGTTCCCTTGTACAATCTTTAAAAGCTCTTTAGACACTTTTTTTTTATTCTTTTTCATATCGGCTATAACTACTGATGCTATCTCTTTTCCATCCAGCCGAGGCACACTTGTTGGGTCAGTGCATGACAATTGTTCTGCCATACGCCGTTGATGTTCTTCATAAAGCTTGAGTACAACATCACAATATTCATTTTTTTGATTTCGTTGCATTTCTTCAAGCTCACTCTCCCATGCTGCTTGATTAAATTCAGATTCCTAAACAGAAGAAAAAGGATGAGATATGCAATTTGATTTAATTTGAAATGGTTAACACAATAGATATAATTTACCTCGACTTGCATTTCAATTAATTTTTTAAACCCAGCATTAGCTGAACCAGCTTCAACAGCGTATTCTAACTCTTTTTGACGACTTCAGAAAGGAAATAAATAATCAAAACATTGGCAAGCATTGAAATAAAAATTAATATTTGGATACACACTTATCTCTCTCTTGTCGATGCCTTAGAGAGAGATATATATATATATTAATGATATATTACGAATATCACACAATATAAAATAAAGGAATTATTGTATATAATATTTAAATTCATACCTTTCGTCAGTTTCTGCCTTTGCTTTTTCACGTGATACCATCACTTCTTTGATTGAACTTTTATAATCTTGTTCCAACTGCGACAAGATATCAAACATAAAGGGGACTGGAGAATGAACTAAAGTATGAAAAGCTTTGGGGAAAGGATTCTATAAAAAAATAATGGCAATTAGCAAGACAATATAGACAAGTTATGATAACCATAAAGGTTGAATTACTTCTAAAGGACCGTCATTGAATCGAACTGTATGTTTTTGATATTTAGCAATAAGTTCCTTTTGAATTTGCTTTGCTCTAGATTCATCATTGACTACGTAAAATCAAAGAGTGTTATTAAAGAAATAAATTGGAAAATATAAAACTTTGAGGAAAAAAATTAGCATTACATACTTTTTGCATCCCTTTCCACATCTATTCGCCAACTCTCTTCCATCAACGATTCTATAACTGACATAATCGATACTTCCAAGTAACATGGTATATTGTTTTCATCCATAAAATTCCTGACTGTATCTATCAACAATTGACCTTCTTCCAAGTGAATTGTGAAAGAAGACGAATTGCCTGGTGATATTGTCAGATGAAGGTCTATCGAAAGATTTTTGATAACTTTGGTTGACATCATCTTTAATATTAAAGATTATATAAAATTATTTTGCTTATTTAATTAATGTAATGTAGACTTTGAAGATCGACTTTTCCTGATTGATAACTTTTAAATATTTGAATCGTTATCGCAACAAAAATATGTATATTTTTTTAGTAGCTTAATCTATAAATGAATAATTGATTATTGATCGAAACGATCAAAACGATCAAAACAAAGCTTACCCAATGAAGGAAAAGAATTTTTTATTTCAATTCACCACCAAAGAAACCTTAAACCAAATAAAGCGCATTCAAGTTAGTCAAATCTCATTATGCAAGGTATAAGCTGGATTGTTTATTATTGTTTATGCTATCTGATGATCAGCATAATACTTGTTAAAAAAAAGTGTACTGTACTAATATCGATATCGAATATATGCCAATCATCATTATACCCGAAAACTCATCCAGTTCTTACCATTCGTTACTAATAAGCAATTTACATAATTATATCGTTATATATTCAATATATTTTAACCTCCCTAATTAATATCATTTAATTTTATTTCGTTTCAAAGCTTCACACATACGTACGTACGTACCCACTATATATCGGATATATGTACGTACATACGTAACAATTCATTACTGAACAATTCATTAAATGTTATGCATGCAACCCCCATACAATCCGACGCCGGTAGAATTTGTGATTCCCTTCTAAAGTATTCAAAGTTAGCCTACTTACGTACTTTGGCAAATCTTGCTGCAGCCTTTACATACAATGCACGTACTTACATACGTAACATGAATGCTAATATATAAGTAAGAGAGTGCGAAACCTAATTAAATTACTTTCTGTAGAACTTGATGGTCAAAAAAAATCGAGATTAAGATTAAAGTTCTGGTGCTTGCTCTGAAATATTTATTGTTACTTATGTTACACAGGTTTAAAAGATCCTTATTGTAAGACAAGAAAGGAAATGATTACTATAATAACACGTGCATCTACATGATCCAATTATTTGATTCGTTAGCTTTTTTTTCTTGGGGTAATTACTTGAAAATGGAATTTGGCGTTTTCGCCACATAAAGATATATAGTCACGTGGTACAATTTATATCACGTGAAAGCAGCCATTTTTATCATGAATCAACCATAAAGGTCATTATGCATATGTAGAATACATACGTAGAAGTCAGAACCGGTCACAAATTCAAACCAATGCATATTTTTTTTAATCCGTTTAGACCCGATCCATTACATAAATCCTAGGAAAACTTATTAAAATTTATATAACGAAATTTAACCAATCTTCTATGTGATATTACGTAATTACCGGAATTAAACCAGAAAAATATAATAAAATTGAAACCGTTTATAAGTTAGGCAATGCAAAAAAAATTTATTGGTTTTCATACCCCGGCCGGGTCAAAAAATTTGAAAATCGAAATTTTTTTTTAAGGCGCAGTATATAAATAGCCAATAAAAATGCGCCATTTTTACTACCTGGTTTTACTAATTATATAGTTTACAGAAGAGACCGTTACACGATTGATCCTTCACTCGGTGTGCAATGCATAAAAAATTTATTTTACAATACCAGATCATCCGCTAGTACACGTTATGATTATAATCCAACACCATTTTTATTATAATAAAATGGTGTTGGATTATAATCATAACGTGTATTGGCGGAATGATCTGGTATTGTAAAATAAATTTTTTATGCATTGCACACCGAGTGAAGGATCAATCGCGTAACATCAACGGTATCCGCTGTTTATATAGTTATATATAGTTTAGTTCTATTCTTAAATTCTTTCACTACGATTATTATAGCCTTTGACGATCAGTGTTATCAATTTATCTTTTTTGTAGAATATTCAATGCAGGAATACATTCACAGGTCTAGGTAAAAAGCCAATAAAAATACGAAAACATTTATTGATATTTGTCTTGGTAAATATACATATTTTCATATTGTAGTATCTACGTAATACAATTCCATCTTATTTAAGTATTTTGCGTACATATAAAAAATGACAGATTTCAACGAAATTTTGGCTACACGAATGTGCCACATACTGTAAGATAGTCGCAAGATCTAACCATATGCAGTAAAAAAGTCAATACAATCTGGTTCACGCGTACACAAAAAAATTATTGAGTTCGAAGTTGTTTCTCTTTTTTTGTTGTGCCTAGGACCCACATAAAGTGCTTTTTCAGCAAAGCATTTTCATTACACTCAACACATAATGGTCATTCAGTCTTTGATGTTTTTGCTGCATTTTAGTCACCGCACAGGTAGCACTTTTCAGGAAAGATTCTGCAGAGTAATATGGTTTTTCAATTGGTGATGCACAACTTCAAGAATCATTTATAAAAACTTTTTGAAAAAGCTCATATAACAGATTATTTGTAGATTTTCTTTCAGAATCCTTAGGTTTTTTATTATTTGTATTCTTACTAGCTTCATCACTAACTTCACTCACTTCATCACTAACTTCACTCATTTCATCATCACTAATTTCATTACTGCTAACCTCATCACTACTAACATTTGCATTTTCTATGTACAAATAACTAGAACTAGCAATCACATTATTATTCTGTTGATTTTCATTTTGCATTTCAAGTTAAGAGTCTTTAACTTGCTGATCATTGCTATAATTATCATTTCATTGATCATGATTCTCAAAAGTATTGATGTCATATTTAGTAGATACGAGATTATGAGTATTATAAAATGATATTTTACATATATATAAGATTATATCAAGGAAAGACTCTAACAATTTATATTCCTTTATTAGTAATTTTTTGACACTAAATAATAGATATAATTTTTTACACTCATCACAAGTAACAATGATTTCAATATTCTTGACATGTATTGAAGAAGGACTGAATGGCATTGTATGTTTCACTACTATAGTAGTTTTTCCTTTACCTAATTTAATTTTTTGTAATTTAGTATTTTTAAATAAAGACTTATATTCTTCTGTTATAAAAATATTATACAATTCTTCAAATAATTTATAGTAAAGGTTTTTACCAGAAACTGGATCAGAGATGCAATGGAGTTGTTCAAACTCTTTACGTAAACATCATGGTGATAGGCAAATTGTATATGTTATGTTTTCACACTTCTTGATAGTAAAAAAATAATGTTTTGCTTTACAACAGTATTCCATAAATTTTTTCAATTGTGATTGTTAAAAAAAAAAAAATAAACTATTATTATTAATGATATTTTGTATGAAATCAGTATTTATTTTTCACTATGCAAAAATGTGACAGCATACAGAAATGTGCAGATGTCACACATAAAAATTATTTTATAAATAGTGCATACAGTTTTTGCTTTTTTTTTTTATTTATCTCACAGAAAAAGATTCAAATTATGCATTATCCACATAAGAAATTAATATTGAATGGACCTAAAGTTTAAAATTAATAAGTATATAAGAAATTTTTTTAAAAATTAATACACAATAGGCATATGAAAAGCAAAAAAGGATATTTTTTATAAAATATATTAGATATTACACAATTGGTATTTGTTTAGACTTTAAATACTGATATGAATTTTAAATATTTTACTTATACTTTTTATTAGATTATCTGCTGTGTGATTCTGCTGAGACATGTTTTTGTCAATTAGATGAATTGTTTTCTATAGATCCATAATTTTATTTTTAATAACTGCATCAAATATTTGAAAAGGTACTTCTTTTAATAATTGGCATTTAAAAATACTATGTACTAAATGAATTGGTTGCTGAACACTTTTAATAGGTGCCTCTTTTAAGGTAAGATCATTTTCTGCAATGCATTAGATCTTTTTTATTGTATTTACTTTATTTAATAATTTTTCTAATCAATCATTCATTTTACTTTATATTAAACCAACATACTAAAGTCTGAGATTCAAAATAGACATTATATATTCTATAGAATTTTTTTATGAATGCTGAGGTGGTGTTCTTATAGCAACAAAATAATCAAGATCTAAAGTCAGAAATAAGCATATATATGATAATTGTATATGTGTATAAGTACAATGATGGTCAGGACTACCATTCATATAAAGATACAATATGGGTTTATTAATAAGATTTTTTTCAAATAAAATATTATATAATTCAGTTATATGTCTTATTAGTAAGGAAGATTGAAAAATAGCATCCTTTAATCTAATATAAACTTCTTCTGCATAAAAACTTCTATTAATAGATTCTGAAATATCACATACTATTATAACATTTAGTATTATTCTTATTTTTGTATAGTTATGATTATCAACTATAAACATTAACTCTTTGCTAATGACAACTTGTTTTCTTCTTTCTACAGCTGTAACTAGATATCTTGGTTTACCAACTTTACACTTATGTTTGTTATCTAAAAATACTAATATTGTAATTTTATGAAACTTTATTGCAAACTCTTTTTCATATCAGAACAGTGCCAATGCATAATATGTGTCTGGATAATAAGCATGAAGTTGCCAAACTTGTACTATGAATTTTAAAAATAAATGTCTGGTATATTGTAGACTATTAAGTCTTGTCAGATCTTTAGGCCAGAATTGTAAATGAAGCCATTGTTTGCTTAGAATTGATATATTTGGTGAGTATTCTTTTTTAATTTGATGTAACAAGTCATTAACTGAAATTGCTATAGCTAGATAAATAATTATGTCATGCTAACATTCATCTACTGCAGTTACAAACTCTGTTGCTTTATCTGAAAAAAAGTTAGCTACAATGTCCCAAAAAGCTTTATACTTGCCTGGTCTTTCAGAATTGTACTTATGTAGATCTACTGTAATTTCTAGATCACCTAAATCAAGAACTAATCTAACTCATTTATTTATTTTTGCTTTATTTACAAACTCTAGTGCAGATGAATTACCTATTAATATATGATAAATTACACAAAGTGCAGCCAGTTTAGCTTTTGGTAAAAGTAAATCATATGTATATAAATAGTTTATTTTTATTGCATAAGTATGATAATAAGAAGCATTGGCTTGAAGTTCATTAATTATATGTGTATTTTTTTAAATCATTATAGTTTTATTAGCATTATGATTGATTTTTCAAATTGAAATTACATTAAATGCATTATTGCCAAAATTGAACCAATATTTACTGAAATTAAAAGTAAATGCATTAGGTAATTCTTGTATATAATATTTTCTTGAATTGTAAAGAAAAAGATTATTAATACTATATGACTATTAATAATTATCCATAGTGTGCTAACTAAAATACTATAAGGATCTAATATAAAATATTCAAAGAATTTACAAAATGCTTGAGATACAGTTGACTCTGGATATAATAAAGTTTTTATAATGAACTTACTCTATAATGAACTTTTTAAAAATTTTATTATAGAGTTTGATATAAAAACATAGCAATTTACTTCATAAGAAACTTCTAAAAATTTTTATTATTAAAGAACCATTAGTTTGTTATAAAAAGAGCTGACTATATTTTGTCAATAATAAATATATTGCATTAGACATATGAGTGCAATCAAGAGAAATCTGTAAAATATGTACTGATCAGACTTTTCAAAGATAAGTCTTGAAGTTCAAAATGAAATATAAATGAAAATTTGATAACAGGTTTTTTTCTGATTATGCTTATATATAATACAAAATTAATATGTAATAATATGAATACTCACATTATAAAAATACAATCAGTCAACTCTCCCTGCTGATCATCTAAACACAAAATCGACCAAATAGGAAAACTGATTTTACACAAAAGTGGCCTTCTAAA
>CAJVQA010003100.1:0-20271 GCA_910591915.1 Cetraspora pellucida
TTCTAATAAACTTAACAAATTGGCAAATATTTAGCTAATTAATTTTTGCTAAATTTTTCAAAATTTAGTAAGTTGGTCTGAAATTGACAATATTATTGTCTTTTGAAACTTTTTTGGATGATGATTTTATTTCAGTTAGTCATATGCAGAATTTAATAAGATTATTTGGCCTGCATTAGCATATAATCTGGCCTGCATTAAATATCATTTGGCTTGTATTAAATATCATTTAGTATGTATTAATAATTAACTTTTTTCTTTAAATATACTATAGCAGATTCAAATCTAATAATCCAATTGTGAAGAACCTTTATGATTTTTACATGATTATGCATTATAAGCAATTTAGAATAATTATTTCTTTAATTAGTAGTTATCCTAATTTACTAATACACTAATATCTATTATTTTCTTTTCTTTAGATATACTGTGGCAAATTCAAACTACTAATCTAATTGTGAAAGTCCTTTACTATTGTTATATAATTATGTGTTATAGAACCAGTTCTTAATTTGCTGATGTGAACAAAATTTTGATAATTAGATCAATCTAATTTTATAGGTCAAATTAATATAGGTTGAATTTTATTAACTAATTTTATTATTATTTTATTTTTATTTTTTGTTTTTTTAAGGCTGTAGTTATCAGTGACTATTGTTTTTATTGTATTTTAATTATAATTATATAACTTGTTCAAGCTAAGTCTACAACTAGTCACATGTATAACTTTTGATTATCTATTTTAAGTAGTCCATCTGTATAGCAGATTCTAAACTAGCTGCCATATCTGCAATTTACTAATTTTATTATATTAAAATTCTACAGTTGGATCTATATCAAATTTTGAACTAATTTTGTTAAAATTTGACAGTTGAATTTTGATAATTATAATAATGTTATGATTTAATAATTAATACAGATTGTCAAAAAATTCAACATATTCTAATGCATAATTTGATAACTATCATATGACTTAATTAAAACATTTGGCCAAGATTTGATAACAATAATAATAATAACTTAAAATTAAAATTTTGACTTATTACTAAAAAACTAATACACAAATTTTTTGTTTATATATAATATGACTTAAAATCAATCAAAATTTCTAGCTAAATTTAGGTTAATTTTAAGTCATAATTTACTAAATTTTAATTTTCAAAGTTTAATTAAATTTTTTAATTTAATTTTTTAAAAAATGTCTTAACAGGCTATAGTATTTAAGTATTTTTATAGAAAGAAGAACAAGCAGATTTCTGATTATAATACAGAAGAAGTAATATAATTATTAAAAAATAATAATGTCTATTTACCTGAATTAACAGATGCCAGTCAAGAAAAAAATGAGAAAAATTATATATATGTTAATGTTTATAGCTTGTCTTGGAAGTCAAAAAAAGTAATTTTTTTTGTTAGTATTATACTAGTAAAAATTTGATGATTAATATTTGGTATATCAAATAATATATATAGCATATCTTTGATGCATCCAAAATCAATTGAATATGTAACAAAATTCAATATTTCAAACTTAATTTATTAATTACATAAAATTTTAATTTTTTTATTTTAATAGTTAATTAACATATTATATAACAGTTTTGATATATAACCAATTTTGTAACTCTCTCTATAGATCACTTGTACCATATTTTTGCTAAAAACATTTAATTATTTTTCAATATTTTATTAAATAAACCTTACTTGCACCTCTAAGTAAAGTTGCTCAGCCCACTTTTCTCCTTCTAGGTGGCCAAGTTTTAAGCTTCTGCAATACTTGGCCACTAAAAAAGTTCCAAAACCAAAATTCTGATTTTTGCTTATTTGCTCAATATTTTACTAATTAATTATACCTTGTTATCTGTTAGAAAAATAATACAAACTTCATTCCAGTTATTTTGATATATATTTTATAGCAAACAAACCAAAACTTACTGAGATACTAAAAAAAAGACAAAACTAAAATCTGCCTTTGCAGGTTATTTTACTGATAAATTTAGGAAAATTTATTGGGTTGCCTTGGAAAATTCACTTTTTTAGCACTTATGAAAATTTTCTAAACAGCCAATTAGCCTTTCTTTTAGTCCTACATTTTTCAGATTCTTTCTAACTTATTTGTAAAGCCTCTAAATTAGAAAATTTTATTTGAAAATCAGATTTTTCAATCTGATTTAAAAATTGTTTTTCACTAGCACAAACATTACACTAGGATAGTTACACAATATGCCTAGCATTATCACTATCGAACCAGATTCTTTTAACCTAGATAGTCTACAAAATAAATATAGCAACTGAACCTTAGTTACTTCAGACAAAAATTATAAAAGCTTCAAAGTTCTTTCAACAAACTTCAACCTTATACAATGTGATATCAACAATGACTACCATTTCTTTTTCAGTCCCACTTAACCTATTATCTCAAGATATCTTTGTGAAAAATATCATATATACTTTGCTTCACAGCATTTATCTTTACTACCTATCTTTAATACTACACTTATAACAACAACTGAGTCTTTAATTCAATAGAAATTGATCTAGATGCTAAACTCTACAAATCTCTTCACAATATACTAAGGAAAGAGAAAGAAATCAGCTGATTTTTTAGGAGGATAGGGGGTTTGTAATTCAATCAGGTCACATATTGTTATAATTAAATTTAGTTTGCTAATATTTCAATCAGGTGGGAGGTAGGAGGTATAGCCTCTTAGTAAATAAAAATCACCTGATTTCTGTCCCTCCTCTAAAGTCATCCTTCCAACTCAAACACAATATTACCAACCCAACCCTAACTGCTACAGCAATAATAGACAAGATACTAATAACCAAATCTCTTTTATGGCCTATTCTTATTATGCACACACATGTATTATTTGCAAAACCAAAGATGTATCCTGCATCATGTTAATCAACAGCAAACATTTATTAGATCCAAAAGCCCTTGTTTTTAAAACTGAAGTTGGTGGCTTTTCTGCCTACTCCCAATATATTCACAGACTCAAACTAAAGCTAGCCAAATTTACAAGCTCTATAAACTGAGAACAATGTGGCCTTTACTGCAAAATCAAATGTTTTCAACTATTTGCAAAAGACAAACACATTTTTCTTAAAACTTTTTAGATAAGCTTTCCCAAAAGACTAAAAATACTAACAATCAATTAGACAACAACTTCAATTCAAAAGAAACCTCAAATAACAGCAAACAGAATATGAATAACAATAAACAATCCAAACAAAAAGCAAATATTCAGAAATGTGATACTTTCAAAGACCTTAACTGGTTTAAAAACTATTCTATTATTTCAACAATGCAACAATATAATAAACTTAACACCTCACTGGTCCTACAACTATTCAACCTTTTGAAATCCAATCTTAGAAACTTAATTTCTAGACAAGTTATTCCTAATAAATCTGAAAATGACAAAAATAACAACAGATCACCTGCCAAATTATTCTTCAGCTATATTCTTAACAAAATGGCAAGTGAAAAACCTAAGTTCTTGTCAGAGTACATTATCAACTCAAGTCTGACTTTGATAAATCAAAGCCAATCCCTTTTAAAGCTTTTTATAATACTTTCAATAGTTTACTTTCCAAGTTTACAGAAGTTTTCTTTACACAACTGGACTATCTACATATGCTTTGATTACACTATTCTATTCCACTCTACTCATATACTAACAGATGTAGAGTTGCTATAAACCTAGCCTGCTTACATCTTTATCTAAACCATAAATATAGAACCATTAACTTTGAAGAATTTATAAAAAAACTTGACATTAAATCATTATGATTTACACTCCACTTTGACATTAAATACAGCTTCAAGCAACTTGAATTCACAATCCAAAATGACAACTGATTTAATATTAACATAACTCTCAACATTCCATCTGAAAAATTTTTTAAAGACTTTAGAATTCTATTACATAAGCCCTATCTTAAAACTTATAAAACCTGGTTTAAACCTTTTTTTAAAAAATACAATAACCAATTCGAAAAAACAATTAACAGAAAACAAGCAATTATATTAAAATGTTAATATCACAAAAATTAACAGAAGAATGCAAAAAACTACTACCAATATCATACTTTCTACCAACCTCATTACATACCCTTAAAGAGCACTCTGAAGCAATCTTCAAAGTAGCACTTCATCACATTCACCTTTGTACTAACAAAGATTGTAATCCACTATTCAAATTAACTGAATATAATTTAGGAAATATATCTATATTTTATGTTACTAACTTCTTCAAAGCCCATCTAGTACAAGAATCAGAACAAAAAGAATGGGTATACCCAATTCTAAAAACTGATATCTTCTATTCTAAACAAAAACTCGCAGCAAGCTTTTCTATTTCAACACCTACAGAAAAACTTAGAGGCCTAGCAATATCTACTAAAAAAACTTTTGCAAAACTCAACAAAGTGGAAAGTAATACAGCCTGATCTTCATATTACTTCTACTAATACTTAAGAGCCTTTATGCTAGTAGTAAGAGATAATATTAAACTTATAGATAGGGGCTTACAAATTACCTATTTTTGAGGCTCAGCCCAGCCTGCAATTAGAGTTAAAAAATTTTTTTAGGCCTGGCCTGGCCTGTATTTAGGGTTACTATTTTTTTGCCAGCTCAACCCAGTTTACATATATTAAATTTTTCTTTAGCCTGGCCCACAAAAATTTATTATATAATTTTACAAAATTTTAGACCTGCAATTATAAAGTTTTGCAAATTTTTTGGCCTGGCCTGCAATTATAAAATTTTGCTTCAGGTCTGGCCTAGTCTGCCAAAATTTGCAGGCTGGTCAGGCCAGTTCAGGCTGCAGGACCTAATGCAAACCTTTACTTACAGGTTTATTCCAGAAAGAAGCTTTAGAAAAAATGATCAAAACAACTAATGATATTCATACTTTTGCAAGAGTTATTACAT
This sequence comes from Cetraspora pellucida, assembly GCA_910591915.1. Lineage (NCBI taxonomy): Eukaryota > Fungi > Glomeromycota > Glomeromycetes > Diversisporales > Gigasporaceae > Cetraspora > Cetraspora pellucida. The sequence goes on from CAJVQA010003100.1 coordinate 4,940, forward strand.
ACTTCAAATTAGAAATAGAATTCAAAATATCACTTAAACAAATACATATTAATTACAACCAATTTTACTATCTTGCAGGTGAAGATTTTTTGATAAAACACCTTAAAATTTCAATCTTAGAACAATATAAAGATTCTCTTTTTGTACAAAATGCTAAGCCATCTATATCTTAAGAAGTAGATAAGAATACACCTATACCTTCAAAGAAAACAACAAAAGCAACAGAAAACACTACTCTTACCTCACAAGAGGAAGGTGTAAATTCTCCTTTTCAGTAATGTCTTTTACAGAATATATTAATGCAGCTGCCACCTCTAAAATTATGATGTTTTCTACATTTGGGCCATCTTTAGAGCAGAATGATAACAATAGGCAGGCAGTAAGCCTAGTATGAGTGAATTTGTAGAAGACACTATATATAATGTCTCTGATACCAATACTTCAACTTCTTTAGTAACAAACACTTGTTATAACAAATTTTTAAAACAATACCATCTACCTTTATTACCACAATCTATAATACTTAAATATTTTATCAAACACTTATGTCAAAATCTCTTCTTTGATCCAATCAAAATATCAGTTAATCTTGATAATACAGAAACACATGTTTATACTAAAGTTACAGATTCTACTATTTCTAATCATACAGTTATAAATTCTATTCAATATAAATCCTATGAACATTTACCTATTTTAACATCTCTAAACTAAACAACATCAAACTATAACAGCCATCATTCCTCAAACCACAACATTTCAGATATACAGATCAGTAACAACCAATTTTACTTATCAATCAGTATACACATTGTCTGAAGATTTAATGAAAACCTAAAACAACAAGTATGAGAAGACTACTGTCTCTCTAACAACCTTAGCATTATCAATATAACAGAAACTAAAATTGCAGCCAATAACCAATTACTAAACTACAAAAATCCAAACACTTTATATACTTATAGTCATGTACTAAAGGGCCTAAAGCAAGCACAGCCATCATGATTCATAAGTTCATAAAAACACACATTTATTAAATACTTATCTTTCTGAATATGCTATTGCAGTAAACATTCTTTTTAAGCATGACTTTAAATTCAGAATCATTTCAGTTTACTTATCATGTGATAATACTTAATTAAGACTGTCAGTACAAAACACTATAATACAATGGCTTCAACAAGCCTATGCATCAAATATTCAACCTATTATCCTGGGAGACTTTAATGCCTCTGATAACATTACTTACTCCTTATCAACTAAATATATGTTACTTAATTTTCTTCAATACAATAACATATATAATCTGGCTACATACACTAATAATTTAACACCTACTTGGCAAAGCAACAGATACCAAGGTAGCATAGATTACATCTGAGCTAATCAATCTCTCTTTTGATATCTTAACTCTTTCATCACAGATGACTCTAATACTAGTATTGAAAGTGATCATAAAATTTTAAACTCCTGTTAGCTTTTTTCTTATGCATATATAGATAAACTCAGATATCCTACCAAAACCTGTAGAAGAACATTCTTATACAAAAACATGAACAAAGAGAAATGGCAACAATTTGCAGACCAAATAACCTCAAACCTTAATAATAATAAAACTTCATTCAGCATACAAACCTCAGAATCACTAGAATCTTCATAGCACAAAATTTAAAACAGTATTATCTTTGCTGCTATACAACATATTTTAAATAAAAAATTCAATGTTAGAAACTTTCAAATATCTTCTCTACGAAGGCATCATCTTTGCACCAACATCTTAAGAAATTAGACAATATTATTAAACAAGTCAAATACTCACTTAAAAACTCAATCCCTATATTATATCAACATAATCACCTTATTAATCAAATAAATATATCTAATTAGCTCAATGTTCCACTTTTACCAACTATTCACAACTTATTGCTAAACTGACTAGCACTCACTAAAACTGAATGGAAATCTATCTATCATGCTCACAATATAGAAAATATCAAAGAAATAAAACACAGATTAATGATAATATTTCCAAAAGATGCTTCAAACTTCAATTCAACCCAAAGTTAATGATTAATAGCATATTTAATTGTTACAAAAACCTAGTCAAATTTGATAATATCAGAACAAACAATGATATAATTACTAATCCTCAAGATATTAAACAGCATATCCAACAACACTTTAACCAATGAACATCTTTTAGACAGATCAATCAACAAATCTTTGAATCCAATTGGAAAGAAGAATATAACTGCAAAATGCACATTTATACTGAGTGATATAATGACATTACTAAAGAATTTACTATTACTAAAGTGTCTGAAACACTATCTCATCTCCCAAACAACAAGGCTTGTGGCCCTTCTGGCATTAGTTATGAAATGCTAAAACATGCAGGCATACTCTTCCTTTAAGCAATCACAGCTCTCCTAAATAGATGTATTAACCTAAACCAAATTCTCAAGCAATGAAAAGAGGATAGAATTTTCCTAATTTCTAAAAAACCTATTTTTAACTACAACTTAATTAATACTAGATCTATTAGCTTTCTTGAACATGCCAAAATCTATATACAAAACTTCTCACAAACCATCTAAATCAAGTATTCACTAAACATAAGATCCTCTTACCTTATAATTACATTGCTTTGCTAGGCAATAGCATAGCCATACTTATACATATCTTAAATAACATTATCAACAATGCATCTTGCAACTCCAAACAGCTTTGGCTTATATCTCAAGATATGAGCAAAGCATATAACTCAGTTAATCTGATTCTGTTCGAAAAGGCACTAATTTGCATTAATATGCCTTCTAAGCTAGTTAATATACTTACTAATTTATTAACAGATCATTGAAATAAGTAATCATCAACTTTGGTCTAACCAACTCATATACAGTTAAAAATAGAATAAACCAGAGAGAAACAATAACTTCACTATTCTGACATATTTATTATAACCTACTTATTTATAAAATTGCATCACAATATAATAGTTACTTATTATTTACAATCTGGAAAACTCATCTTCAATCACCTAGATCCCAAAACCTCCAAGCATCTACATCAGTATTAGCTTATATAGACAATACACTTTAAATAGCAAAAACAAACAAGAATTAGAACAAATTACCCAAACCACTTCATCTTTTTACCTAATGGCCAACATTCAAATTAATGCTACCAAATCTGTCTTTATTTCTAACTCACCTACATCTAATATTCAATTTTTTAACTATATCTTAGAATCCATATCTGCTAGCCAACTATTTAAGTTCTTAGGTTGTTGGTTTATACTTAACAACAAATATACTAAACAAATTAAAATTATCTGAAAAGAAACTCTTCAACTTACAAACATTGCTAGTACAAAAAAAATTACAGATAAACAAATCATCTATATAATCAAACAGTTATTATACCTACACATGAATATAGATTATACAATATTATTATGCCTCACTCCATATGTAACAACATTCTTGCCAAATACTTAACAATAGCCAAATGCAAATTCTACCTAGCATGCTCAATCCTCAATAGTACTATGCTTAACCTATACATATATAATATTTATAATATATAGAACATCCAACTTCAACATCATATTACTATCTTTTTATTATAACTTAACAATTCTAACTTACTAGGAACTTCAATATGAATAAGACTACAACAACTTTAAAACAACCTATAGTCAACTATTAATATACTTCAACACCCCAATCTTATTATCGATAGTCCAAATAAACATATACTAAATTTTAAAATTATTTAATTACTAAAACACCTAAACATATCCATAATAGCCAATTTTAATATTTCATAGCCAAACACTATATCATATAATTTTCAATTGATAGAATCAATTTTATTCCAACACTTACAATACATTGGCTTCAAAAAACAAATCAGAAACCTCAACATCCTATATCTTGAACAGCTTTGTATAGCTGACAACACCACTTTATTAAAATGAAAACATCTTTCAACATGACTGTTATACTTATTTAAAGGTTAAAAACCATTATGGTTTACTTTTCTGGAAGAAACTGTAATGGCCTACAATAGTTTCAGAATCCTTCTTCTATACTACCAACAACCAGAATATAATTCATTTGTATACAGCCTACAACATATATCTAAAAAATCTAAACTCTAATTACTTATATATACAGACAATGAGATTATTATTGGCAAAATCAACAGACATCTAAAAAGCATTAATCAAATATTTATTACATACTAGCAAACAAATATTGACATAAATTACTCTGGTTACTATCCTCTTTTACCAACCCAAAGCTTACCTTGTTCAGGCTGTTATTTAAACTCTAACAGAATTCAGAATTTATATCAATTAATATATTAGCAATTATCTTATTCCATTTTTAGAAAGAGTTAATTCTAACTCATTAAACTTCAATGCCAACTATATTGACCTTATTTATTCAACAGCTATTAAACATCCATTATCAACCTCTCTAGTACTAACAATTTCAATCTCCAACTCTTATGTCTTTGAAATATTCAAAACTAGTGAAGCAGCAAACACATTTGAACAATATTCAATCCTCAATAGCTCTCAACAACAACTTAACTTTTATACTAATAGTTCAGTAATCAATATTGGAACCAACCAATGTACAATAGGCATTGGCTAGGTTCAGATCAATAACAATAATCAAATCATTTACAAATTCTCTGCCAAAATCAATTTTTGGTCATCATTCTACAAAGCAGAACTAATGGCTATTCTCTTAGCCATTCCTACCATACCTCAAAATGCAATAGTAAACATTTTTACAGATTTCCAATCCATTATCATTAAATATACCAACACCTATAATACAATTTCCAATTCTAACAAACTTTTTAAATTCAATACATAGCCTATATGGCATACTTTATTAAATATTATTAAATCATACAATTACTAAATTAACTTTCATAAAGTCCAAACTCATACTAACAATAATTTGAACAATCTTGCTGATTCTCTTGCCAAGCAATATAATCTCTCTCCTAATTTATACTTCAATTATACTAATATTTACAACCCATATTACATGCTATACTGGGACCAACACTTTATAAAGTACCCTACAAAAACATTTATTAAAAATATTTGCAAAGCCTATATTCTGGCAATGTAGTCATTTCAAAAACAAAACCAAGAATGGAACTAACTTATTTCTGAAATAGATTGGAGATCCAGTTGGCTATACTTTAACTATAACCAAAAATTAACATATAATATAACCAACTTTAAACTTAATCACTTCAAATCCTTTAAAATTAAATTTCTACTAAATAAATTACATATATACTTCTTATGTTATAAAATATATTTACATACTTTTTATAATACAAACTGCTTCCATTGCAACTTACCTGACTCCTCAACACATTGGTAGACATGTTCTAATCTAATACTACTTACTAGTATTATTTGAAATACTATCTTCAAACATATTAGTCAAAGCAACCTAGACCTTTCTAAACCTCAGCAAGAAGAACTTATTAAAAAAATTCAAAAGCATAAAACTTTTCACCAGATACCATTCAATGATAACTTATTTTATCTTAATATTATTCTTAAAAAACTTATATCCAAATCTCTAATTCAAACAATTCAAAACCTTAACATCCCTTACAAATTAGCATTACAAACAATTATTAAAATACTACTTAAAATCAATGAGCTATGCTATAAACTACTCTGAAAACCATATTCATAAATTTTGCAAATTGGAAAAAACAACAAGGTTTTAAACCTCCCTTTTCCAAATATCTAACTCAAACTAATTATAACAAACAAACTAAATACAACTGCCAAACATATACATACTCATGTATATATAGACTATCTGACCAAGTTTACTCAAACTCTATTACATGCCCACCCTTAGGTTATGCTATTGGAAAAATTAATATATAGACTATTTTCTGGATCAAATACAATATTTCATTTAACATATTTTAACTATCCAAATCTAGGTAAGTCTTGACCACTCTAGTAGATTTAGGTTACAGATAAATATGTCTGAGCTTTATTCTTGAATGTAGTTTTCTTCTTTCTATACTTAAGCTAGTTATATATAGTTAACAGTTTAATAGTTAGCTCTAACTACAAGTGTTGGCCTCAGCCATAGCATTTATATAGAATTATTTTTGTACATAGTAACTTCATGAAGTTACTAACTTTAAAAACTACCAATAAAAATATGAGCAAGGCCTCATCTTAATATCAAAAAAAAAAAATAAAATCCTTGATATGACTATAAAACATAATTTCAGATGTTTATATTGATCATTATATATACTGATAGCACTCTGACCTGATAATATTTTTAATTGGGCAGTAAATAAAAATAAAGATAATGAAAGTAATTATAGTAATGAGGACAAAGTAATAAGGATGAAAATGAGAGTGAGAAAGAAGAAGAGAAAGAAGAAAAGAAAGAAGATCAAGAAGAAGAAAGAATAAAAAGAAAATAGCAGTAAAAAAAAAGATTATAAAAGTGAAGATAGTAATAATAGTAAAGACACATGAATGTATAAAAAAAGTATCGATAAAAAACTGTCTTATAATTCTATAAAGGAACAACAAAGAAAATGAAGGGTTTAACCTTTTTTTAAAAAATCTTTTTTATAAATTTTGTATCTATTTTTTTTATTTCATTTTGCTAATAAAAATATATAATTAGTAGCAAGTTTTGAATGCTTTTAATAAACCAGTTTTAATTATATATATAGTAATATATATCCAATAAAAATTTTGTTTTTAAAATTCAATACCCAAATTCTGAACAAATTAAGATTCAACCAAAATTCAAATGTCAAATTTTTATATTTAAGCCAAATGTATTAATAATCAATTGCTGATTATAAGTTGATTTATTATATTATTCGACTGTTGATTAAAATAGCTAATTTAATCTGAAATTGACTGTTGATTAATTAGCCAAATTTATACTAAATGTTATTAGCAATCAACTGTTATTTAATTACTAATTTTGATATATCATTTAGTATAAAATCAGCCAATAATCGATAGTTGTGTTCAGGCCAAATTTGCTTTTTTAATCAGCAGTCAATTTTTTTATATTTGACTAGTATGAAGCTTTAATTAGTGCTTTGTAAATTTTATTCTACATAGTATTAAGTTGATTTTGATTTGCAATTGATAAGATTTTAGGGGCTAAATATTGAAGTTTTTTAGTTGTTTAATTATTATAGTTTTTAAGATTTTCTATAATACAATTTTTTCAAGAAAAGACTTTGTATTTGTGTTGTTAGTGAAGTTTAGGTTTATTAATTATAATAAAGATTTCTAGAGTTATAATGTGGTGATCTGATTTAATTATGCCAGTTGTAAGGATTTTTGCATAATTAATATTAGTAATGGATAAATTAGTTCAAATTTAATCAATTCAGCTTTGTATATTATTATAATTAAAAGTAAAGTTATAAGTATTTAAATAAAAAACTTGAAAGATATCTTTAAATTAAAAGCTAATTAGATATTAAATAATTTGACTTTCAGGAATTAATGATTTTTTTTAAGACAATCTGTCAATTTTTAGATTTAAAATACTGTTTAGATTTCCTATAATGATTAATTTGTATTTGTTATTTTGAGTAAAGGAAATTAAATAATTTTGAACTTTTTTGCAAAATTATTTTTTCTCATGAGTTGAAAAGTATATTTGAATAAGCCTAATTAATATATTATTATAAAATGAAAATCAAGACCTATTATATGTTCATTAAAATTATAAGACTTGGCAATATATTTGGAGATTTTTTGGTAAATGAAAATACTGACTTTAGCTTGATAAGGATTTGTGAATAAACTTCAGAAACTAATATAAGTTTGATTAAGAATTTGTCTTCTTTAAATAATAGATGTGTTTAAGAAAGTCAAAAAATTTTAAAATGTTTTTCTTGTAAGAGTTTAGTTAAGGCAAGTTTTTTATTAGCTTATAAAAGTCTATTAATATTTATTGAACTAATTTTAATTAAAAGTAAGGTATGTTTAGGTAAGATTTTTGATGAAATAGTTAAAGTGATATAGAAGTATTTGGATTAGATAATTGATCAGATATAGAGAAGAAGGCAGAGTTTGTATCAGATATTTTTCAGTTAAGAATAAATAGTAAAAGTAGATGATCATATGTTTTATGAAGAGAAGAATCTATTGTAATATAATTTGATAATGTTTGTTCAATAGTATTTAAGTAAACATGTGTTTCTGTTTTGTTAGAATTTATAGATATTTTTATTGGACTAGGAAAAAGATTGTGATGTAAATGTTGAATAAAATTGTCAAGTGTAACAGGTTCCAATATTTGAGGTAAGTTGTAATATTTTATAAATTTGTTGTAGCTTTTGTCTATCTTTGTAGGAGTTAAAGTATTGAAAACAGATATAGTATTTGTAATATCTTTTACAGAATCACTTACCATTTTAAGCTTGGCTTGTACAGCTGTAGAGGATACCATAATTTGCTTTGTACATTGGTCTAGTCATTATAATACTGATCCTTCACTATAGAGAAGATGCTTAATTTTGGTTTTTTGATAAAAATATTTATTAAAAAACTAAAATTAAGCATCTTCTCTTTAAAATTTATTAAGTATAAAATAAAATATGCCACTCTAATGTAATTTTATGTTTAGAATAAAGATATTTAGAGCATAAAATTAGAATATATTAATAAATTTCTAAGAAATATAGGATTCTTATAATTTTATTAGTAAAATTATAAAGAATGCTATATTTCTCAGAAATTTATTAATATATTCTAACTTTATGCTCTAAGTAACTTTGTTCTACATATAAAATTATATTAGAGCAGTATATTTTATTTTATACTTAATAAATTTTAAAAAGAAGATGCTTAATTTTGGTTTTTTAATAAAAATTTTTATTAAAATTTAAAATTGAACATCTTTTCTTTAAAATTTATTAAGTGTAAAATAAATATACTGCTTTAATGTAAATTTATATATAGAATAAATTTACTTAGAGCATGAAGTCAAAATAAATTAATAAATTTCTATGAATTATAGCATTCTTTATAATTTTACTAATAAAATTATAAATAATACTATAATTTTTAGAAATTTATTAATGTATTCTGTCTTTATGCTCTAAGTAAATTTATTTTACACATAAATTTACATTAAAGCAGCATATTTTATTTTACACTTAATAAATTTTAAAGAGAAAATACTCAATTTTAAATTTTAATAAAAATTTTTATCAAAAAACTAAAAAAATTAAGCATTTTTTCTTTAAAATTTATTAAATATAAAATAAAATATACTGTTCTAATGTAATTTTATATGTAGAACAAAGTTACTTAGAGCATAAAATTAGAATACATTAATAAATTTTTGAGAATTATAATATTTTTTATAATTTTATTAGTAAAATTAAAAGAATATTACACAATTTTTAAAATTTTACTAATGAATTCTAACTTAGTATTCTAAAGTTATTTTGTTATGTATATAAAAATCTATTGAACTGAACATGTTTATAAACTTTGAACTGAACCTTAAACCAACCTTTTGTTATGTTCAAGTTTAGTTCAAGTTCAAAATTAGAGAGTTCAGTTCAGTTTAGTTTAGATTCAATTTAACTAAACTAAACTTATTTGAACTGAACTGAAGTTTAAAAACCCATTATGTAATATTGTTAATTCCAGACCAACTTACTAAATTCTGAAAAATTTAGCAAAAATTAATTAGCTGAATATTTGCTAATTTGTTAAGTTTATTAAAACTTATAAAGTTAGCAAATATTCAGCTAGTTAATTTTTACTAAATATTTTAGAATTTATGAAAATAGCTGTAATATTCTTAGATTTTGTCTAGTCTATTAATATATAATCTAAAAATTAGATATTTTAAAATTGACATAACTGATTTATGCAAGCAATTAATTACTATGTATATTATTATTATGCAGTTATATTTTTAATATTATAGTAGATTTGTGATATATTGAATTCTAAATTTTGACATTACTAAAAGTATATAATATATAAAAAAAATTATTTGAAATAATCTACAAATTTGAATAATCACTAATCACTCACTTATGATTTCATTTTTAAATTATTATAACATCATATATTTGTATAGTAATAGTAATAATAATAGTCAAATTTTATTTTTATCATAAAAATTATATTTACATTATACTTTTCTATAGTAACAAAAATAATGCTAGTTAAAATTAAGCTTATAATAAAATTTATACTTATGAGTCTATATTATTTAATTACTAATTTTTAAATCTATTTTTTTTTAATATATTTATAAAGCAATTAGATAAGTGCACATAAAACTATTTTTTCCACTAATTATAGACAAACTAAAAAAATTTGTTTGTAACTTGTACTTTAATGATAATGATTTAATTTCTGTTAAATGTAGAAACCTTAATATTTGCAAAATATGTAGTTGTAAAATTTATTCTAATCTTTTGCAATTGGTAATTTTACTCAACTGTAGCCACTTTTTTCACTTAAAGTGTATTATGAAATATAATTGTTGTTCTTACAAATATAAAGATTATAAAACACCAAATTAATATATTAAAATGTTAACTTTACATTAACTTGAAAAATATTAAACATACCATCTTTTTAAGTACAGGCTGATGAACTACAAGCATAAGCTGATAAACTATAAGTACAAGCTGATGAATGACAAGCACAAGTCAATAAACAGATATAATTTAATAAACTACAAGCACAAGATAATAATGACCAAGTGCAAATTAATAAACAAGAGCCAATTAATAAACAAGCACAAGTCAATAAACTATAAGTGCAAGTGTATAGGTAAGCATAGTATAGTCAAGCACAAAGCAGACAAACACAATGTAGGCAAGCACAAGGTAGGCTAAACAAGATTGACAAGCACAAAATAGGCAAGTGCATAGTGGACAAGCACAAAGTAAATAAGAACAAGTAGGCAAGTGCATAGTAGGCAAGCACAAAATGACAAGCACAAGATGGGCAAGTGTATAATGGGCAAACACAAGTCAATAAACAAACTAATAAACAGGTTAGCATTATTAAAATTTATTATACAGTGTTATATAATATTTATATTATAAAATGTATATTGAAAATTAATTTTAATTTAGAAAAATAAGTCTGCAAATAATATATTAAAACCTCTATTAATATTATTAAAAAGGCCATATATATCAAAACTACCAAAAAAAAACTAACAGAAGTTGTTAAGGTTCTAGTTACTCCTAATAGAACAGAAGATAGCTTAGTTGAAGCTTACAAACCAATAGGTTAAATTTTAGTTAACTTATTTAATATTGCAAAATAAACTAAAAAGCAATCTAAAAAGTTTAATTTAATAGAAATTAGGAAATAGTATAATTATACTAAAGCTTTCAAGAATCAAGTAAGGGAATTAATAAGTAATAGCATAAAGGATAAGACAGCTTATATACAAATATATAACACAATATTATTTTATATAAGTCATTAAATAACAATAAAAAATCTTTGTCAGATAATGCATAAGGCATAAAATATATTTAATATATTTAGTGAAGTTGGCATTGGAACAATTGACCAAGCTGAATATTTTATAACAAATTATCTTTTAGAATACAGCAATAATAATATCAAAAGGAAGATAAAAAACTCTTTCTGCAAATCCATTACACAAAAATTAACTAAAAAATTCATTTGTTGAAAAATACTTATAACTATTTATTTTACTAAGATAATTTATCTTGTACTTCTAAATAACTTGTTCACCTCACTATTTTACATCTAGCCTGCAAATATTAAGTTTTTACATCTCAAACTTATTGAGAAAACTGTACTGACAGCCTTTGGCCTCCAGTTAACAACTTTTAATTATCTCACAGTTTTTACTGCTTTAACCTGCTTTATACTTTTAAGTAAAGTTGTAGTATACATTTACTCAGTTAAAACAAGCTCTAAATGAAGATTTTTGACCTAATATTGACCAAATTACAACTAAATTCAAGATTTATTCTCTTGCAAAACTTCTTTTTTACCTTTTGTCCTCATCCTGTTCTCTTTTTCCCTTATACAGTATTTGTATAATCATATCATCACTTCCTAATCCATACCTTATTAATTTAAACCAACATTTTGTAACCAACATATTAATAGAAACTCATTCATATAATCAATATTTCTATATTTAGTTCTTATTAATATTACACAGTAATTTGTATTGCAAATCCTACTTGTGTTCAGTATCTGAATTACATTAGTGACTCTATTTATCTCTGTTACACTTTTGTGTCATTTCAGTGACACCCTTAAACTATAATCTCTGCATTTAGTTATAAACCTTGTAAAATTAATTTTTACAACTATACTTTCTATTTAGAAAATATATCTAAGTCTAAAAACCTTTATTTAACTTATTACTATTTAACAATGCCTACCTTAAATTAACAAGAGCCTGACATAGCAGACCTTGATTACTTCTACTAAAACTTTTCTAACAGTTTTGGAATTGCTCTCTATGAAGAAGATAACAATAACAAGGCCTGCCAAATCTCTCCCAAAGTCCAACCCACCTCTTGCTTAACAAAAAATCTTAGATCTAACAAGATTACATATTTCTTTAAAGCTCCTACTTTTATTTCTGTAATTACTTGTCTTTGTGCCAAATACCATATTAAATTCATCTCAACCTCAAATACCAATTATACTCAAGTTACTGAATTTACAACTGCTTACATTAATAGCAACTCTAAAAAAATTAACAAAACAACTCAAGAACTTATGACTAACTTCTCTTCTTCTATTGACAGTGTTCTTTTATCTCCTACACCTGATGTACATTACCATACTTGCCCTAAATGCTCTCTTTCAATTGGTTGCACAAAAAAAAATAAGCACCACTATCCTATTGAAAAATATATTTTCAAATATAATGAAATCTATTATCTTATTTGTATGACTGCCTCATCCTAACATGAAGCTAGTTCATCCAAAACCAAGAAAAATCTTACTCAAACCTTTCAAAACATCTTACATGAATTCTCTCAAACTACCAATCCTCTTACAACATCTTCTTACCAGATCTCAATTTCTTCTGATCTTATTGATTTTTTTTTTTTATAACTACTAATACTAATCCTACTACAACCAACCTTCTACTAACAACACTCTTGATACCTCTAGCCTTAATCTTAACAAGACCAGTAATATTAACCAATCTGAAAATACTTCTAACAAACCTCCTCCTCAATTATACTCTAGTGTTCTCAAACCAAAATCTAATTCTACATATAACTGGGTTGCAAATTTTCCAATTACTAAAAAAATATAACCTAATAAAAAGCTGCAAACCACATTTTCTCTTCAACTCTTCATCTTCTTTAAAAAATTTCTCTATGATTTCTATCCTGGCAAGGAAATTAAGGCAGCTACTACTATACAACTAGCATTTAAAGCATCATTCTATTATATTATCTGAATTATAGCTAGACAATGTCCTGAATTCTTAACTAACCTTATCTATAATAGCAATCCTAATATTAACAAAAATGCTACTATTTCTTTTGATCTTCTTGAATCTACTCTGAAAAATCTATTTCTTAAATTCACAATTGTTCTTTTCACAAAACTTAATTATCTTGAAATCTTTGCTTTACCAGTTACCATTCCTCCATATACTGCTCATAACCACCTCCAACTCTGTCTCAATCTTGCATAACTTCACTTCTTTTTATCTAATAACTACTAATTAATCAATTATCAAAAATTTGCTGAAGATTTAAGCTTAGACCTAAAAGATTTAAAATTGAATCTTTTACTCAAACAACTGATCTTGACCAAAAAATCTTACCATTCAATCAGATGCTTAATTCAATATTAAGCTTTTTTTTAATATTCCTAAAACTTTATTTTATGAAAGATTTTGTATTCCATCTCTTAAAAACTCTCTTAACCATTTCAATTCCTGGTTTGAAACTTACTATCCTCTCTATAGTAAACAATTCTCTTCCAATATTGACAAAAAAAAAGTCTGTACTTTCTTTAGAATTCAATTCTGTTAACATTTCATTCTTCAACTCTCTAAACACCCTCCTGAAACTTACATATTTAAAAAACCTAACTCACTTCATGAGTGACATAAAGAAGCATCTCATGTTGCTAACATCTATTGTCTCACTTGTAACAACAAAGAATGTCAATACCTTGATAATAAAAAATTTCACAATAGTATCAAACTTTTTAATAACATCTTAACCAAATCACATTCATTATTCCCATCTTAGAATGATAAAACATGGATTTACCCAACTCTTAATGCCACTTTATTTAATAAAAACAAAGAACATGCTGCCTCACTCAACTAATCTATTCCTACTAAAGCTTTGGACAAACTAGCTAATCAAGCTAAAAACTTTGTTTGTAAACAAAACAAAGTTAAAACCAATTTCAAATATCATAATTATTACTTTTATTGCTATCTCTCACTCTACTACCAAACTGCTGCTGAAAATCACAATATATAGTCTCTGTCCAAGGAAAAGGCTATAAACCTTCTAACAAAAAATATTATTGACACCAAATTTCTTGCTCAAATTATTACATATTTTGATATTATAAAAAAACAAAAGCCAACTATCTACAAATTGTTAAATATTTTAATGATACTGCTTATCCAACAGCTGAAAAAGTTTTAACAAAAAAATTTAATCTTGACTTCCAACCAGTTTTTATTCTTGACTCTCTTTTTTACAGTCTCCTTTTTAAGTTCCTTGTCTTCTATAACCAATATTAAAGCAGCCACCACCTTATTAAAAGATACAACCAGTATAGTTAATAAGGAGAATAAAAATAAGTAGACAGATGGACAAGTTTATTTATATAGAAGGTCAGAATAATGACAGTCAGACCCAATGTACAGGGCTGATTATGGTACCTTGCATAGCTGTAAGAGCTTAACATATGGTGATCAACTCTGTAGAAGACAATTTTAAAAGATCATTTACAATATCTTTAATCCCCTATGATCTTCATATATGCTTTAACAAATTTCTTCACTATTACCACAGGTCGAATGAATAAATAAAGGGTGAATAATAGGTAAATAACAGAAAAAAAAACTGCCATTATTCTACTCTATATCCACCAAATAATGGCAGCATAGTAGCAACATAACAGTAGAATAATAGTAAAATAACAGGAGGTTTGTTAATATAAGTAACATAATAGTAACATAATAGTAAAATAATAGAACAGTTTTATTATTTTACTTTTAGTTACAAAGACTAAAAGTAAAATA
>CAJVQA010003101.1:0-20270 GCA_910591915.1 Cetraspora pellucida
ACCAGTAAATTAGGTCAAAGTATGTACAAATTTGTAAATACAAATCTTAATAAAGGTTAACGGCAAGGCTGCCAAAGGGAAAAAAAAAAAAAAAAAAAAAAAAAACTTAAACATTATATCCATAATATTAGGTAACTTTAATGTACTATCTAACAACTCTAACTTCTCATTTATCAAATACAAACTACTGCAATTTCTATAATATAATAATATTTATAATCTAACAAGTTATACAAATACCTTCTCTTATACCTGGCATAGCAGTAGATATTACAATACTATTGACTATATTTGGGCCTACCTTTCTTTACTTAAATATCTCAATTCTTTTTATTTAGATAATACAGAAAACTGTACTCAAAGTAATTACAAAATTCTTATATTATTTTTAATATTTTTTCATGCTCTTACAGGCAAAAACAAATATTCAACTTGAACCAAATACAGAACTTTTAACTACAAAGCAATAAATAAAGAGTAATGAAAAATCTTTGCTGATCAAGTTTCTCTTAATCTTATTATAAACAAAATACCTCTTTCTACTCAAACTTCTGAATCTCTCAAAACTACCTGGTATAAAATTTAAACTAGTATTATTAATGTTGCTACAAATGAATTCCTAACAAAAAAACAATAATTTACAACTTTTAATACTCATTTTTAGCTAAAACTACTTTATTTCATCTAAATTTTAAAAAACTCAATAACATTATTAGACAAGTTAAAGCCCCTTTAAATAACTTATTATCTATACCTATGCATCTCAATCCTACTACATATTATCTTAACTCAACACACTACCTTAATATATCTTTTATACCTAACTCTTATAAGCTTATACCAAGTTGGATTACTATTACTAATACTGAATAGCAAGCTCTTTATCATGCTCAAAATATAGAAAACATTAAACAAATCTGAAAACAAATAAATTAGCATATCAATCTTAGATGCTCCAAACTCCAAACTAATTCTAAACTTATGATCAACAGCATACTTAATTGTCACAAGGAACCAGTAAAATTTAATAATATAAAAACATCAAATTATATTATTACAGAACCCAAACTAATTAAAGAATATATCCAACATTATTTTGACAACTGGACTGCCTACAGACCTATTAATAATTATAAATTCAATATCAACTAGTCAGAAGAATATGAACCAAAAGCTATTACTAGTCTAAACTATTATAATTCAGTTTTGATTAAATTTTTACTTGATGAAATTACTAGAATTCTTAACCAACTTTCTAATAACAAAGCATATAGACTATCTGAAATTAGCTATGAAATGCTAAACAGACTGATTCTACTTTTCTTCAAGCAATAGTTGCTTTTTTTAATTAATACATTCAAACTTCTCGCATACCTAAGTAATAAAAAAAAGATTGCATTTTTCTAATACAAGACCCATCAGCCTTGTTGAACATATTAAGAAACTATACACAAAACTGTCTTAATTTAATACTTATGCAACATTCTATTCTATCTTCTTACAACTATATTGCTTTATCTGACAACAGCACATCTATTTCTATATACATACTTAATATTATTATTAGAACATGAGCAAAGCATATGATTCTGTCAATTTAGAACTTTTTACAAAGTCTCTTAAATGGATATCAATGCCTCAAACTCTTATTAATATACTTACCAACCTTCTTACTGATCACCAAAACCAGGTTATATCTAATCTTGGTTTTTTTAACTTTTATTCAATTAAAAATATTATAAATCAAAGAAAAACTATAATTTTATTATTTTGGAAAATTTATTATAATTCTTTATTTCATAAAATTGCCTCACAATTTTCAGGCTACTCTTTATTTATATCTTGAAAAACCAACTTACATATTTCCCAAACCCAAACTTTAAAAACATTAGTATCAGTTTTAGCTTATATAGATAACACTTTCTGGACTGCAAAGTCCAAAGAGGAGCTTAATCTAATAACTAAAACTGTCATATCTTTTTATCAAATAGCCAATATTCAAATTAATCTGACAAAGTTTATTTTAGTCACAAACTTCTCTACTACTTTTATGTGGTTTTTTGGATCTTTAATTTATTTTATTTATAAAAATTAACCTTTCAAGTTTCTCGAATGTTGGTTTATACTTAATAACAAACAATCTCAAGCTATCAACTAATAAAAGAAGAGGCTTATAATCTTATCAATATAACCAGTACAAAGAAAATTATTGACAAAAAAATTGCTTATATTATCAATACAATAATCATTTCAACTTTGAAATATCATTATTTTTCCTCATACTACATATAACCAAATCTTATCTAAATACTTTTTGTAACAAAACACAAGTCTCATCTTTTCAAATCTATACTAAATAGCACAATGTTTAACCTATATTTCTATAATATTTATAATATATAGGACATTCAACTCCAGTATTACATCTCTAATTATTTCTAATGAATCAACAACTCTGATCTTCTTGGTATTACAACTCGAATTAGACTTTAACAACTACAAAATAACCCATGGTCTTCTATTAATATTTTACAATATTCTAAACCAATTATTAATAGTCCTAACAGACAATCATTAAACTTTAAATTTATTTAACTTTTTATTCATCTTAGCTTAGTAATCTTAGCCAATTCTAATATTATATAGCCTTATACAATTAGTAATAAAGGTCAGTCACTAGAATCAATCTTATTTTAGCATTCTAAATACCCAATCTTTAAAAAACAACTTAAACAATCTAATATTATATATCTTGAACAAATCTGTATAGCTAATAATAGTACCTTATTAGATTAGAAACATCTTTTACTTAGACTTTTATTCTTGGCTAAAGGAAGAAAACCTTTTTGGTTTTCTTACTTAGAAGACACAATTTTAGAATACTCTTACTACTGAAATATACTACCATACTTCCAATCACCTGGTCATAATCTTTATGCTTATCATACTATTAATACATTTAAAAAACTTACAAAATCTAAACATTGGTTATTTTTATATCTCAATAAAGAAATTATTATTGAAAAAATATGAAAATACTTCCTTTTATCTAACTATTACTCTATTACTTACTGAATTTTCAATATAGATTTAAATTACTCAAAATTCTATCCTTTACCTCTTGCTAAATACAAACAACGTACAGAATGCCACCTTATTTCTTACAGAATTAACCAAACTTGTACTATCAAAGTTTTTATAGTTATTTTAATATAATTTCTTGGTAAAACTAATTCCAAACACCAACTCAACCTTAATACAAATTACTTGGACCTTATCTGCTTTACAGCTGTTAAGTATCCAACCCATATTTCTTCTCTATCTATAATTTTTATTTCTAATTCAATTGCTTCTAAAATCTTTATTCTAACTGAAACTACCAACAAACTTATATCTATCTCTTAACTTAACTACTCTTACCAACAACTATTCTTTTATACTGATGACTCAGTAATTGACATTGGTACTAATCAATGCATAATAGGTATTGGTTGGATCCAAGTTAATAATAATAATCAAACTATAAACTCCTTTTTCACTAAAATACAATTCTGGTCCTTATTATATAAAGCTAAGCTTTTCTCAATTATTACTACAATCTTAACAGCTTTATGCAATTTAGTAGTCAATATTTTTACTGATTCTCAATTAGTAATTTCTAAATTTAACAATCTTTAATTTTATTTAAATCACCTTAATAAGCTATTCAAATTCAACTTATAGCCTATTTGGCATACTCATTCTAATATTATTAAATTACATAAATTATAAATTATCTTTCACAAAGTACAAGCTCATTCAGATAATAATCTTAATAAGCAAACATACTCTCTTGTCAAACAATATTCATCATCACTACTTCTTTTATTTAATTATACAAACCTTTATAATTCTTCAATAGGAGCACGTTATATAGAACTTCCTACAAGATATTTTATTAAGCAAATATGTAAAGCCCACATATTAGCTATATGGATATCTTAAAAACCTAATAGTAAGTAGTCATACTTTAATCAAAATATTGACTGGAAATTCACTTGGCTTTATTTTAATCATAATCAAAAACCTTATACAATATTACTAATTTTAGATTCAATCAACTAAAATTCTTTAAAATTAAAAACCTTTTTAATGAGTTACTAATATACCAACTATTTTATACTATTTACCAAAACCAATATCCAGATACTAATTGCTTTTACTGTAACTTAGCTAACTCTTACTCTCACTAGTGTACTTGTACTAATATACTTTTGTTTAATCAAATTATTTAAACATCTACAAATCAAATCATTTTTAGCAAATTACCTAATCTTGATACTTACCAGAAAAACAATTTAATTTATAAAATTCTTCATCATCCAGCTTTCAATTTCTTATATATCTTATTTAACACATTTTATCCTAACCTTTTTCTCAAAGAACTTATTCCAAAGTTACTTATATCAACAGTTTAAAACTCTGACATATCATACAAAACTGCCTTCCAAGTTATTATCGATATTCTTCTCAATATTAATGAATAATCATATAAACAATTATAAAAAACATATTGCATTCATTTCTTTAACTGGAAAAAACAACAAAATAAACTTCAATCTCAACTAATTAACAAACCTTCAATATTATCTAATTCAGCAACTAGGCATATATATTTTTATAAAAACTATACTTACTTATGCCTCTGCAAACTTTAAGATCAATTATATATTTATTCTAAAATATGCTCTTCTATTAGCCAAGTAATTTGCAAAATTAACATTTGGTCTATTCTATAGATCAAATATAGCATATTATTAAATTATATACTAAACATTCAAATCTAGGTAAGCTTTGACCAATCTAGTAGGTTTAGATCACAGATAAATTAGTCTGAGCTTTTATTCTTGTATGTAATTTTCAATTTATTTGACTTGTACAAATAGTAGTAACTGTATAGTTAGCAGTTTAATGGTTAGTCCTAACTGCAAGTATTGGCTTTAGTCATAGTATATATATATGTAACTATTTTAAATTATTAATAAAGATATAAGCAAGACCTCACCTTAATACCAAAAAAAAATTTTTTATTAAGAAAAATAAATAAAGTTAAAATATTAAACAATATTTATTTAAATTTAAGTAAAATATATATAAAATTTTAAATATTAAATTTTTATATATAGGTTTGATTACATAGTATATTTTGCATCTAACTTAATATCTCTATTATTATATATAAAAACTTTAATTTTACTAATTAAAAATTAATGTTATTTCTTTTTAAAAAAAACAAATTTTAGGTTCTCTTATAATACTAATAAACAATAATAATTACTATTAAAAATTTAAATACTATTAATAATTAATAATCTTACAAAACATTATATTTATATGAATATTTATTTATTATATAAAGGATTTAATTTACTAATTTATATTCAAGCATTTGTGCATTAGAAATTATTTATTTTTTTTAGAAAACTCAAATTTCAGATTCTGTTATAATAATAAATAATAACTGATTACTCTTTTCCTATTAAAAAATAATTTTGAAGTATTAAAATAATAAAGTTTAATTTAATATAAGTGCTACTAAAGAAGAAGCTACAGTCTTTTAATTATATTTTATCTTAGAACAATCTAATTTATTAGAGATGGTTTCTAGTATAAAGTATAATTAAAAGTCTAAAATGTCTTTTCTTTTTATATTTATATTATGTAGAAATAATTTATTATATAATAAATAGGATATACACTCTTCTTGATGATCACTTAAACCAAACCAACACCAAAACAGTTTGAAGAATTATGCTTTTAAGATAATGATATCTTTAATTCTGTTTAGATATTTAAAGCAGATTGTTGCTAACGAACTAGAAGTATGTAAAAAAACCAAGGTGCAGGTGACTCTTCTGGTGGTTTGTGTTAAGGTCAAGCCTTGTCTGTTAGTGGACTCTCCAACATATATAGTATCCAAACCAGAAGGACATTCTGAAAACAATAGAGAAAAACTCTGGTTAAAAGTTATCAAAAGCTTAAAAACAAACAAACAACTAGAAACACTCTCTTTGGTTTGACTTTTCACATATCACATCTGTTGACCTTTTCTATATATTTCATTTTTCTTACTCAAAAGTAGGGAAATTGGCTCCCCTTTTACAAAAGATCAGCATTGTTTATCACTTCCTTTTTCAGACAGTTTCGTGTTGTGACATAATATAATAGGAATACAACAATCATGTGTACAGCCTAATATATAGTGTAATGAAGAAATAAAGAAGAATTTAAGTTGGAGGATTATAACAAATTAGAGATATATAGTAATTTCTAAAATTATATATATATAATTTTACCCCTTTAGCACAGATTAAAGTGTAGTTAGATCCTTAGCACAGGTTTAAAGTGCTAGTGTCCTAAATGGTCACAAACAAGATATGCTCACTAACACTTTTTTTTTTTTTTTTTTTCTTCCTGTATCTCTTTTTAGTTTAGTTTAGTTTAGTGTTTTTTTTTTCTTCTTTTACTTTCCTACAAGAAAGTACTATCAGATTGGTAATACTCTATTGTAAGGCAGTAGTCAGATGAGCCCTCCAGATTTCCTTTTTTCATTAGAAATTAGGCAACTAGTGTGGCAGATCGCTTGTAAGTGCTCATAGAAGTAACTGCAGAATGTTGACTCAGCACATTAAGTCTAAAAATGTTTGTTAGTATATAAACAGGAATCTTAATAAAGAGTATTGGCAAAACTGCCAAAGTGAAAAAAAAAGAAAAAAAATAGTTTATTATATAGTTATAATTAATCATTATTTATATTTAAGCAAAAATTTGGTTTTTAAAATTTTTTTTTTCAAATATCTAAAATGTCTAATAAAACTTGTCTTTAATAATATTAGTAAACTTAATACACTATTTCTAATTTAGATAATGCTTCTAAAGTAGAATAGTATATTTGTAAAGCTCAATTGATTAAAATTAAAGAAAAAAAAAAAACACAAAAACCAAAAATTGATTTAGTTGTTAGTAAATAATATATAAATATTCCTATTGTAAAGATTTTGAATATAGATCTATCATTAGTTAAAAAATGCAAACTAATCTTATAAATTTAAATAAATAATTTTATATAATAATAGTATTTTTTTCTAATAGAAATATCTTTGTAACTTGCAGCAAAATAGCATTTATTCAAAAAAAGTAGCATTAAATACATTTTAAAAGAAATTCAAAAAGCATAGTTTAGAGAAACTACTAATGAATCTTTAGATTTTTTCAATATGACCAATAATTGAATTTTTTATGAAATGCTTAGACAAACAATAAATTCAAAAAGTATTATTATTATTATTGATATAATAAAGATAATTTATTAATTATATATATTAATTTAAGTTAATTATTTTAGAAATAAGTCTAAATAACTAGCATATACTATACAGAAACAATCAAACAAACATATACAGAACTTTATTTCTAAAAATATTAATATTAATATTGTTAGTATTTATTTTTTTAGTTTGAAGTAGCAATCTTGCCTACATGTCTTTTATTAAATAATATATAATTACATGTAATATACATAGTCTATCAATAAAAGTACAACTAGTCACACATATAACTTTAGTTATTATCTAATTAAGAGTTCTGCCTATAGGTTACCTATTAGATACCATACCTGAGACCAACCTGTAAGTCTTTTATTTAAACTTTCTGATTTTCAATACTATTTTTGTATATATATGCAATACTTACATTACTGTTGTAGTAACATTTGGGTTAGAGCTATCTAATTTTTATATATATCTAAGTATCAATTTATTGAATATTACTAAGTATCCTTAGTCCTTTGAATTTATTCTTAATGCAGACTTATTAAGTATGGTACCAAGATTATCTCTTAGATTTATCCAATTTAGTATATCTCATATTTATTAAACTGGTTTTGATGCCAGAGGTATTTGATTTCCAGTAAGTTTATTCCTTTCTCATAGTTTCTTTTTATGTTTACTGTATCATCTACTAGTATGTCTTCTCTCTATTTCTGATATGTTCACTACTTCTTTCACATCCAGCATCATCTTTCCATATTGGAAAACTTCTTTCTAGAAACTTTTTTATATACAAATCTTCTATTCATATGGACTTAAGCCACAGAACTTTATATACATTTATATGCTTTCATAGATTACAGAGTTTTGTCTTTAGCTAGAATTGAATCATTGATCTTGTTTGTGAAGAGAGAGGCACCTAGACTACTAGGCTACAGGACCTCATCCCTATTGGTAATATTTATTATTATTATTTATATTGAAATATAAAAGATAAATCATATATTAATATCAAATTAACAATAAACAATGTATTTTATCAAAAAATAAATGATATACCAAATCAAAAAATAGATAATATATCTGATCAAAAAATAAATGATACACCCAATCAAGAAGTTAATATATCAGTTTAAGAAATATATAATCTATAAAATAAAAATCCTATTGATGAATTACAAGAAATTCAAGAAATTAATAATATAGAAACTAATAATAATGAAATATATGAAGACTTCAATAAAGGTTTAGAATATAATAAAGAAAATTAAAAATCTAAAAAAGCTAAACAAATATTTTATTAAATAATAAATTAAATATTTTAGCATTTATATATATATTATTTAACAATAAATCTAATATATCTATATATTTATTTTTTATTCTTTAACAGTCTTGTAGAAGCTCAATTACAAAATTTTACTAATTAAAACATTAACTATTTTTAGCAATTTATCTTTTGAAATTGCAAGCCTAGCATCATTTGAGTATAGAAACTGTACTTAAATATGACTTGTTATACCAATTTATGCCTAAATTGAAAGACTTTGTTAGCTCTGTTAATAACTGAACCAGAATGGATTAATTCTATTTTGTACTATTCTGTTAATACCTTCTTTGAACAACCACATATTCTATATTTCTCTTTTTTTCTTTTTATTTACATTAATCTTATTTAGTACACCTTTTTTGTCTTCTCTTATACTTTTAATTTTCTTTGTATTACAATTTTTATTTTCAGTTCTTTTAACTTTGCACCACTTTGTTTTTTTGTTATTATATTTTTATCTTCTTATTTGGCTACAGTTTAACATTTTTTTTGTCATACTTTTTCTCTAAACATTTTTTCTACAATCTTGATATATAGTTTTACAGAATATTTTGCATTTTTTCATGAGACTTAACTTGTATACAATTCTTTAAACATACTTTCTGTTGATAAACTAGTACACATGACTCTCAGTTTTTAATCCTATATATATTAGTTTCACCAACTATTATTTTGCTTAAGCATGTTTTATTAGCTTGCTTTATCTGATTTATCAAGCTTTTTTCATACTAACCAACATGCTAATTCTTCAATATTATTCCAATATCCATTGTACTCTTTACATTTATGCAAATGGCTAATGTTTCTCAATCTGTATAACATTCTTTACATTCATCTAATTCATATAAGTCTAATGCTCTTCTCTTTAGCATATCAAAAACTAGTAAACTATTATTTATATACTTAAGAATAGAGTGTATATAGATTATTTTTATATAGTTTTGAATGTTTTTTTAAAATTTTCATCTAAAATTAATATATATTATTAATAAAACTTTTTTATTTTTTAATTAATCAAGAAAAAATTTTATTATATTATAAATAAAATTATTTATTTATTATATTAAAAATTTAAACTATTGTATTATTTTAAAAATATACTTGTATATATGATAAAGTTTTCTTAGACTGGTTAAAAATTTCTTAGGTAATACAAAATTAAATAATTTGATTGGTTAATTTATATAAACTTATAAGTTAATTTTATTATATAATTTTATATACTAATGTTTAAAAATTCATATTCTAATAAGTTTTTAACTAATTTTAATAATTTTATTATCATTAAAATCAGAAAAACCTATTTTACAACTTTTATTTAATAATTTAAATTAGTTTACTTAATATAAATTTTTATAAATTTAAATATAAAAAAGAATTACTATTAAGTTTATATATAATTTTAATATAGTACATTCGAGTGCATCTATGTATCCCCTATCCAATTTGGATTTGTCAATAATCAATGCCTAATTAGAATAACATATTTGTGTATTATCAATATCAAAAAAAAATATCATCATATAACAATAATTATTGTTGTCATTATTATAACTATATACTAAGTTACCAAATAATTAATGATACTTGTCTTATTAAGTTTAGTTTAAAAAAAGATAGATATTCAGTTTTGGGCTAGACCAGAGAAAAGGCACTTACAAGTGAAACTATTTATCAAGACTAAAATTTTAAATCACTTTTTAGTCGAAGTGTTTAAAGATTTAATCAGAAGTTATGCAATTATATACTACATTAATCAAATAAATATTATGTATTCTTTCTTTTTTTTATTACTATTATTTCTGTTCAAAAAAATGCTATCAAGATCTAATGTGATCTTCAGAAGTTTAGGTTTTAGTGTCATAAAATTTAATCAATTTAATAATGATAGAAAGAAGTTCATGCTTTATGACAAATCTTTTTGCATTTTGAAATATTGGTCTTCATTACTTTATTTAAAGTTAAGTAGTTTTATTTTATGCTTTATATATAATATGCAAAAATTTAATAAAATTAAAAATACTAATAAACCTTTTTTTCACTATGGATTTGGGTAATTACTTTAAATTGACATATTTGGTTTTCATTTTTACTTTTAAACTTTGACTGTTATAATAAATATAAATATTAATAATTGTAAAGATATTTTTAATTTAGAACTCTCCAAATTACTAAAAAAATATTTAATTTATAAAATTTCACTAGGCAATTGTGTATAATTTTTATTTATATAGTAGTTTTTAAGCTTTATATAATTAATTCAATTTTTTTTTTATAGTGAAGCTGATGATACACAATTCTTTGTGTTATGAATGTTATAGATCATTTCTATAGTAAGAAAAATAAAAGGCTAGATGCATATTTTAATGCATTTGTTTTTTTACATTATAATTTGTTCTTTTTACATTATGATTAGGAAGTTAAAAATCATAATATAAAGAAATATTAGCTTTTCTTTTCATTCCTGTCTTCACGATTGCCTCTATGTCAGTTTCAGTTATTTGGTTTTAGTCTTCTTGAGTATGCTGATCCCAAACTTTTTTAAGTGCCTTGACCCAATTGTTAAAAGTTATATCATAAACCTTCTTAGGTTCTTTTTCTACTTGATTGGATGCACTATATGTAATTTGCCTTAGATAATATCTTTGATACATGGCAAAAATATGTTTACATGCCATTCCATGAAACTTGAAGTTTACACATGTGCATTCAAAATGTGCTAGTTTTATATTATTATTTTGTTGCACTAAATTCTGATACTAACCTCATAATAGTTATCTTTTGATAATTTAACTAGGTAGTATTTTTCACTAGGAAATTTGAAAACCTCTAGATCTAAACTAGCAAGCTCACATTGCTACTGTTCTCTTTGATGAGGCTTTATCCTTCCAATTATCAAATGAACAGCTTCACATTTGAACTCTGCATCTTTCAGAGCATTTTGCAAAGTCCATATTAAGGTATCAATTCAGTTATTTTGCTTGGCACCAAAGTAAGTATATTTTAATTTTTTATGCCAAGTTTTGATAAAATTTGTTGTATTTATTTCTTGATGCTCATATAGGCAGTATGCATCAATCCATCTTTTGCAATTATTTTGATATTTTTTTCGAATATAATCTACTCATTTGATTTTATTTAATCCCACATACTGAACTAAATATTCATTAAATTTATTTTTTATTCATGAATATTATGAATTCGCATAATGGTATTAAGCTCATCCAGCACTGCTTTTTGTGCTATCTGCTTGACTAATCATTTAAAAACATTACTATTCTTTTTATTTTTATCTTGAGTCTTAAAATATTTATCATTTTTATTAATTTTATTTTTATTTTTTTGTCAGGCATTTTTAAGATGCCATTGGCATAACAGAATTATGGCATCAGGATATACTACATTAATGGCATTTTGCTATGTGTCATCATAATCAGTAAGGAAATTGTGATGTTTTCAATTTTCATTTTGTTTTTTAATAGCCTCAAGCCAACAAATTAATGTTTTCTTCACTTTCTTTTTTGATATTAAATGGGCCACAGGTATTTCTTGTCCATTATTATCATTTCTAACAAGCAAGATAAAAAGATTTGTTTTATGCATAGTTGTTCCATGAGTGCCATCAATGCAAACAGTCTGCATGCTCTTTAATTCTAGCAATTTTTTTTAGAACTCTGTTTGAAAAACAAACATGAATCCTAAAGATGAACTCTAGCTTAGATTGTTGCATATGTGAGATCCATCTTCTTTTGATGAGGAAATCTATTTTTTGATGGATGTATCCTCACTGTAATCTTTTTTTTATTTCTTAAAAAAATTATGTCTCTCATCTCCTCATTAACAATATTATATACATCAATGTAGGAGATATATAGATCTTTTTTTGCATTAAGGATAAGGATTCTAGGTCTTCTGTGTTATGAATCTGATTTACACACTAATAGAACAATAATATAATTTAGGAGGACTTCATTTCATCTTTTGCCTTTTCATGAATCTATTCCCTTGTTTGTTGAGATATATTGAAATAGCATAAATCCTCTAAAGCACCAGGATTATGCCTATTATGTAATGTATAGTAAATTATATGAACACTAGTATCTTCTTCACTATAACATTTTAATACTCAGATATAAGATTTGCAGCCTGTTTTTTTGATAGTTTTTGAATTAGGCAGGGGTGGCTACAATTAGATGAAGGTTTAGTAGCTTGTTTCATTATACCAGCCATTGATCTTGGCTTTCTATAGCAGTGACAAGCATATCTTTTATTTAACTTATATTCTAAATTCACATTATTATCTTTATAGATATAATTGGTGCTTGCGATATTTGGAAGGATATTTTTGATCTAGTCTTTATATGTTTCCAGCTTAAGAGGAGTATAAATTTTAACATATTCATTTATATCCATTTTTTGTAGTTTAGACTTAGTTTTAGGT
This sequence comes from Cetraspora pellucida, assembly GCA_910591915.1. Classification (NCBI taxonomy): domain Eukaryota; kingdom Fungi; phylum Glomeromycota; class Glomeromycetes; order Diversisporales; family Gigasporaceae; genus Cetraspora; species Cetraspora pellucida. The sequence continues at coordinate 13,079 of CAJVQA010003101.1, forward strand.
TCTTCTGTCACTTCTATTTCAGATCCAAATTCTTCTGATAATTCTGAATCTGATTTTTCATAAGCACTAGGCATACATTCAGATTCTTGCAATTCAGGTTCTTGCAACCCAGATCCAAAGTTCATTTGCAATTCAAATCCAGAGTTATTATTATTGGATGAAGACATTCTGGATTTGGCATGCTTAACAACATTGTCTATTAAACCAGTTAAATCCAAATTTGTGAGTATGCTTTGATTGTCTGTGTTCAGTTTTCGTAATTGAGACTTATTAACTTTGGACATTTTTTTTTGCTTTTATGATAGAATTTTATAGTTTCAAATTTATAAAAATAATATGATTAGTCTTTAAAAATTTATTAAAATGTTGGCAAGATACTTATACAAGTAACAATGCAAGTGTCTTTATATATATTTTTTAATTATACATATTGAATATGAGATTCTAATTTTATTTTTTTTATTTTATAGCACATAGAAATTAGAGCAATTACAATGATAAGTTTTTCAATTTCAATAGTTTCATATTTTTTTTTGTTCCTGATTTGATATAGTTTGATATTTAATTACTTCTTTCTTTTTTTAATTAGGTAAAACACAACATTCTTTGAACAATTCCCTTTCAATAGGTTTTGTTATGTTACATATAATTAGAAGATATTATTTATAATATGCCAATTCTTACTAACAGGGGTTATGTTGTAAACACTAAATATATTTTTCTTACAATGCATAATTTTGGCAATTATCATGATAAAAATTTTTTGAGATTTATTCTAATTCAACTTAGTTTACTATTTTATTGTCTTATATTTTTTTCAATCAGATAAAACATGTAATGTTCTTTGATATTTCTTATTGCGAAGTTTTGTTATGCTGAGTTTTTTTACTAATATTTCCTTCTGTGGCTAGGATATTTTTGACTTTGTAATAAGTTGCAAGATCTGTACAATTATTAATAATTAACAGCATTTGTTAGAGTTACTAAATAGTTATTTGTTAAATAAAATTATATCATATTTATATTTGTACATAATCAATCAATGCTTATTTATATGCACATAATAATATTAATTAATTTTTTATTACTTATAGCATAAGATTTTATCACAATTCAGAGTTCTGCTTGAATTTGTCATATAATTTTTCTGTAATCTATAAAATTAAAATCAAATCTGCATTGCTTTGTACTAATTAAGTAGTTTGAGTGATAATACATTTATTCTATGCTTTAATAGTTAAGAATTATTGAGTGAAACATTAAGTCCAATTGCTAATTATCTTTTCACAATTATGATTCTTTACTATCATGACGACGTACTTGAAAATTTTATAATTTGGAAATTGCACAACTATATTGACACAGTATGATCAAATGTTAACCTTATGATTAGTGTTAAAGTATTAGAAAATAGCAAAATCAGATTACATATTGCTTTGTCAGTATCAATTTCCAATATATTTATAGTGTAGACATGCCTTAAGATTTTTATAAGTTGATTTTTACTTCAAGTACAAATTTTTTAGTTAAAAGCCTAAAACATTGGTGTACTGTTTTCTGTTTTTAAAAAATAAAAAAAAAAATACTTGATGTGTTTTTTCAAAATAGCTATTTTTTTTTTTTAAAAAAAAACTATTATATAGGTTTTTTTTGCGAATTTATAATTCTCAATGAGTAGCAATAAGTAGCAAATTTTATTTTGGAATTAATTGCATAATTCTTGAACCCAGTATCTTAGTAATATCATTTAATACATTTTCTGCTAATATGATTACTTAGATAATTTCATGCAAAGAGTTCAAATAAATGCTAGTAGAAAATATATCCACAACTTCAAATAAAGAAATATTTCTTAACTCTTATAAATGTTTATTATGCATTTAATTTGTATAGTAAATTAAGGGTTAATAATTTGAGAAAAAAAAAAGCTAATATAGTAATAATCAAAATTTAGTGAAGCTCTAGAATATAAATATTCTGTTTAGTATTTAATTTGTGTATATTTACATATTAATTATAAAATTAATTATTAAAGTTTCGCTAAATAACTTTAAATTTAGATCATTAAATTAGATATTACATGAACATGCTATCCTAATTAGGCATTGATCATCACACAAATCCAAATTAGATGAGAGGTATATAGATGTACCCTAGTACACTCTATTCTTAATTCCAAATAAAATTTCTTGTCCTCCTTTAGTGATTTATATTTGATCTCTGTTAAGCTTTTGCTTTCTTTCCACAATGTTTTTTAATCTTCTTATATTACAGATTTTGGCTTGAGCTTTTTAATTGCACTTGAGTATTGCTATTCATCACCATTCATTATGTTCATTAATGTCTTAATAAATTTTTTTGTAAGTACTTCTACATCTGACTCTTTCTAGTACAATGCACATGGGAACTAACCATTCTTTTTAAATTTCAAATCTAAGTATTCACTTAGCAGTATACACTTTTTCACAAGTTTGTTAGCTCTTTTATTCTATACTATTCTACTATATGCTTTAATCTTAATCAATACTAACTCAATGTTTTTTGACTTGCATATATCTTTAATTTTCATCACTAATCTAAAATTTTTACTCTTGCTCTATGCTCTAATATTGCATAAATGTTCCTTCCTTTTTAGACTTGCAATCACTATAGTACTATCTAACTTAATTACTACTCTTCTATATAAGTTATAACTAAAACTATTATTAAAACTGCAGCTAGCTCTGCTTTTGTTGATAATAACTATTTTTCTAATCAAATTATTTTTTCTATTATAATTTCATTTTCATTTTTGCTAATCTGCACTTAATCTGCACCTATTCTATATTCAACTTTTTTACTAATAACCCATTTATATAAAACTTGTACTCTATACCTTCTACTATAATGTTTTTTTCTAACTCTCTATTAGTAAAATTTTTTAGACTATTATTAAATTCTTGTATTTTTACTGAACTAATTTTATGTGTTTAAACTATTATGCTTCTATCTATAATTTTTTCATTGTTTATAATATTCTTCTCTGCACAATTCTTCTTGTATTCTTTTATTTCTTCAAGTAGAATTAGAATTTTCTCTTTATGCTCATATATTATTTTTGGCAATACACCTATAACTATACTCTTTCTAATCTAATACTAACTACTACTTGCACTATTTCTATTGTCTATGTTGTATTTATTATATTCTACAAGTACTAAGCAACTTTCTTTCTTACCTCAAAACATGTTCTAATAATTTATTAACATATTTTTCTTTTTTTTTAATTACTTTGACTATTATTAGTTCTGTGTTTTCTTTGTTTACTAGTATTCATTCTTGCTTTTTTTTTGTTTTGTGATAATTTTTTAGTTACAGTCTTCATTATCATTATGTTTATTCCTTGTATTTGGAACTCATTTTAGACTTTTTTACCCATTTGAATACTTAATATTTTCTGTTCAATTTCAATAAACTATTTTACTTTTTATTCTTTTTGTGTATTTGTTTGTAATGTTCTAAACTTTTTTTATATAATTAATCTTTCTCTTCTTAATCAATTAGCTATTTTACAAAAAACAGCCTGTACTTCATTATTCTACTACACATATTCTAAATGTTTTATTTTCTACTAAATTATGTATTGTTTTGCCTGTACCAAAAACTTGCCAATAGACACCTTTTGCTCTTATTGTTACCCCTATTTTACTTGTCTTTAGCAATACTAAACATGTTAGATTTCTCTTTCAGATCTTCTTCAAACTACTTGTATTTGTTGTATTTAAATCTTCTGATATTAAACCTGCTAAAGCATAACCTTGTTTCATCTGTATTCTTGTCATTTCTCTAACTTAGTCCAATTTGTTTAGTCTTCTTTATATAAAGACCAACTGATTGTTAAATACTTATTGGCTTAGTATTTGCATCTTTCTAAACCTTAATGTGCAATTATGCTATTTTTTGCAGTTGCTCACAAACTTATTTTGTTTTTAACCAATCTAATTACTAGCTGATGCAAGCGATTTAGACACTCTTTGTTGTCTACAATATGTGTATTAGTTTTGGTATTATATATATATTATTAATATATATCAGCTGTCTAATAGTTAATTTTTTGAATTACAAGTTTTACATGAATTGTTGTATGATATTCTTTGTCTTTTTAACAACTAATCTTTTATTTGTTTTTATACTTAACCATACTTCTAGCATTCTTGTTAATGAAAACTTTTCTTAATATGCAATTAAAAGTTATCTATTAATACATATCTTTCTTCTTTTCTTATACAAATTTTGATTACCAACAGTTTTACCTTAGCACTATTAATCTGAATATTATTAAACTTAAAGAACCTTTATAAAATCTCTACAATTGTCTGCATCTTCTCCTTGCTTTTTGCAATCTACATTGTATTGTTTGCATAAGCAACTGTAACTTGTCTCATTCTTCTTACATTAACTTTATTCATTTGTAAATCTACTACATCATATACTTTAATCTTGTATCCTAAACTTGACTTATCTTGAATTTTTTTTAACAATAAATTATAAAATATTCTCTGAACTAATAATAAAATTGTTTCTTCTTGTTCGATTTTGTTACCAGCAACAAACATTTTTATAACTCTAAACTCTATTATAAAGCTGACTTCTCTTCTGTCATAAAGCTCTAATATGAACTTTATTGTTTCTTTTAGCAACTTAATTCTTTGTAATACCAAGCAAGTAACTTTATTGATACTGAATTGTATGCCTTCTTCATGTTTTGTATTAATACTTACAACTTTTTGTTACTTTCTTTACATCTTTTTTATCATTTCTATTATATAAATTGCTTCTTCTGTTAAAATTTATAATAAGACAGCAAAGCTTAGATCATTGAGTATTTATTTTCCTGTTATTATTTTTGTCATAGCTGTCTTGATCTCTGGATTTCACTTTTGAACTAAGAAGACAGTGCTGCTCTAAGAAATATATATAAGTTTTTTTATGCTTCTCTTTTCTTATTTGGATCAAAAGATGCTACTTTTTATTTTCTTATCACTGCACTTTTCTTATTACTGCACTTTTATATTCTTATTTTGACTATTTTATTATATCAAAATTTATTATATGATCTTAGACTTTCTTAATTAACTATATAATTCATAAACTGTGCAATATTTTACTTTCTTAATTACATATTTATTATGCAGTTTAATTGATTCTTAATTTATCCTTGATTATACTATAATTGCTCTGACTAATCCTGGTTAATTAATTGCCTAGGGACCAATCACTTACCCACATGATTACAAAACTGTATTTTGATATTAATAAGATTCAAGGCTTATTTCTAATTATCTTATTACAATGTACTTATTTATTTATTTATTATTTATATATTTATTTTACTATTATCTTTTTTATCACAAAATCTAGGACCTAAAAGTCCTAAAAAAACTGATTCTGATTATAACAGAAACTAGATTTCCTCTAACTTTCATCTTTGAAATCAATACTATTAATAATTGGTTTGATGTCAGCAGCTTTTGATCTCTCTTTCAGCTTTTTAACTCTATTTCATATAAAAGGTTCACACAATTTACATCTATTACTTCTGTCAAGTAATACTGATTATGGTTACCTATTCTTTTTACTCTATAAGTCCATTCTATTGGTAATTGAATTTTTATGACAAATTGTTAATAGTAGAATCATACATGAGTACTAGATCCCTATATAAATAGGCTTCTTACTCTTAATACTGTGCTTATCATAGAATTCTTTTTATTTCAGTTTTACTATATTCTTCTTTTTTCAGGCTTTCTTAAATTCATGCATTAAACTCTTCATCTGTTTCATCCAGAATTCAAGCAATTCCTCTGTTGTCCATCTCTCTCTCATCATCATTACCTAATAGCTCTTAAATGTTAATTCTATAGGCATTATAGCATTATGACTATAAATATGTCAAAAAGGCAAATAATCCAAATTATTAATAGTGATGTTATAACATAGATCACTTCACACAAATATTCATGCCACCTATTTTGCTTCTTAACATATAGCTTTCTCAGAATCCTAGTTAATTTCTAAACTGTTCTTTCTGCTTTTCTGTTTATTTCAGGGTAATAACTGTCAGAAAAATTATAACTACTCTGCAGATATGAGGTAAGTTCACCTATTATGCCATTTTTAAATTTATTTTCTTAATCTGAGACTAAATCTGCAAAGCATTCCTGCTGCAATATAATTTCTTCCTATAGGAATTGGGCTATATTTTGTAAAGACTTTCTTCTCAGAGTCTAGCTTTTCACAAAACCCACAAATCCTCTATAGCAACAACTATATATTCATGTTTAGCATTTGTTTATGACAATGGTTCTATACAATCAATATATATTTTATTGAAGATCCAATTTGTTGCTGTCATATATATTGATTCAAGTAGCATTTTTGGTGCACATTTTTGATATATTTTGCAAGACATGATGTAGTTCTTAACATCTTTATATAGAACTCTCATTAGTCATATATAATTTATAAGGATTTTTCACTGAGTTTATCCCACAATGTTTACCCTCTTTTGCTAATTCCTTATGATTTGCTTTAACTATTTGAACTTTTTTCTTATTGCTAAATATTACTCTTCATGGAGGTCTTTCTCCTTCTGCTCTTCTATACAGTTAATTACCAATTAGACAATACTCTAGAAGGCCAGAAAAAGATTTTTAAATAGTCACGAACTACTTCTAGGTCTGATAATTTGTTATTTACTATACTTATATTTATTATTATCGAATTCAAAAACTCTTTATCTCTATTTGTTTTTTGCTTAGAGGAGTCTGATGATCTGAACATCCTATCAGCATTTCTATGTTCCTTACTAGACTTGTATCATACACAAAAATCAAAGTATTGCAGCACTAAAACCAATCTCATAAGATGCTCTTTCAGTATAGCTTTATTAAACAATCAGTTCAGAGCTTGATAATCTACCCATATGTCAAATGTAGTACTAGCCACATAATGCTCATTTACATTGCAACTGAAAACTATCTCTAGACATTTCTTTTCCATTACACTGTAATTAACTTTCTGCTTGCTTAGTTTCTAAGATTCAAAAGATTTTTTTTTTTTAAATATTTACAATAAGGCCATGCCTTTAACTTTATTAAAATTCAATTGAAGTTTTTACAAAGAAAAGCTTGCTTTTAAATTATATATGAAG
>CAJVQA010003102.1:0-20269 GCA_910591915.1 Cetraspora pellucida
AGGTTAATATTTATTTTATTAGTAGATTTCTTATAGTATTTTATTTTAGCTAATAGTTATTGAAATATCTAAAAATATAGTTGTTTAGTATTACAAGGACCCTGACCAAAGACTCTAGGTCATGCCTCAGATGCTCCAAGTGCCCTAAGGCACTCTAAAATGATGGAACAATTAATTTAATTACAGTTAATTAATATTTATTAATTATAATGCAATATTTATTATAGTATTACTATATAGTTTTTATATACTACTATAGTTATTTTTAGTTATACTTAGGACAACACCTGTAAGAAGGCTTCTGAATGCTAAATAACCATAGATAGTTTTGTAAATGAACATATGAGCTACATAATGATATTTGTTTTATTTTTAGTTAATATGTAAGTTATTACACAATAGAGCACCAAGTATTGGTAAAAATAGAAAGATATAGTATTGGTTTATTATTTGTGCACAAGCATTATTAGTGAAATGCATATGGAATTTCTTGATTTTTGCTGCATTTTGGACATCCACATGGTTCAAAATGATGTTACAATACATAATAGCTCTAAAAACAATCAATTATTAGATTAAAAGCTAAAAAAAAAAATAGCTTTTTGTTTTTTTAAAAAAAAAATTTTTGAAAGTTCTACTTTTATAAAAAGCTTCTTGTAATAATTATTTAATTAACAACTCTTTAATAAAATAACCTTTAACTATTATTCTTAAATATTATTCATAAATTAGAATGTGACAATTTAGTAAAATAGTTAAGTTGTCAACCCTCCAAGTAGTAGATTGGAAGTTTAAAACTCACTAGCAGTAAAAATTTGAAAAACTACTTATGTTATATTAATATTACAAGAGATAAGTGGTATTACAGCAATGGTACTTTATCGATCAGTTGAAATCAGTACCTGTAACATGGTTACATCAAATAACTGGCAGGTCATGGGAAATCTCACAATGTTGAAGTTACACAAAGGAATGCAAACTGGCATCAGGCAGTGCAAACCCAAGATAAGTCCTTGTGGCTATGTAAATCTGTAAACTAAAAATCAGAACTCACTTAGGAAGACCTAACTAGAAAGGTAGCACAAATCTTTGACAGTACTATTGTAAAAACTAAATCTAGAAAACAGATACCAATGTAGAAGGAATCAGATAGGCAAGAATCTTGGATAAGGGGTACCACCAACTAGTCTATCAGAAGTCCCAAACTGAAGAAAAAAAAACTTGAGAGCAAATCTTAAAATATCAGAAACAGATTATAGTCCTATTGAGCTATCTGAATTGGAAGTCTGAGGTTAGAAACAGAGGTATATTATAAGTACTAGAGATATACTGTGAAGTTGGTGCTGGAGTCTGAGTAAACTCTGCAAAAATAAGTCCTGTTAACAAGAGCCTAAATGTAAGTAGTTAGTTAACAAAAGGGCCTTCTAAAGCTCTACAGTTATGTGACATATTTTGAAATATGTAATGGCTTGACAGATATATAGACAGAGAGGTCACAGTTAGGTTAAATAGCACTTAGATATACAGGAACTTGTGCACTATTTGTCAGTGTAAATATAAAGATTAAAGTGTTTAAATAGGTAATCTTCTAATAGATTGCAAGTATGATAGCTAGTGTAGAACCAGCTATACAAGCAGACTACTTAAAATAAACAATCAAAAGTTATATGTATAACTAGTTGTATACTCATCTTGTACAAGTTCTATAATCATAATTAAAATACAATAAAAGGCATTAGCTGCTAATAACTACAGCCTTAGCATAAGCAAAAAAAATATATATATATATTATTTATAAAAACTATTTCTTATTTTATTCTTTATTTCTATTTTCTATATTACTTTCTTCTTTTGCTATTTTATCTACTTTAGTATTCCATCTATTATCACTATATCTCTTAACTTTAACTAATTCTAACTCTAACACTTTTAATTTGAGTAATTCTATTATACTTTTTTTCAAATTATAGTTTTTTTCTTTAATTTATTGTCTGCTTTTTTTTAGCTTTTTTCTTTTTTTAAGACCTGATATTGCTGCTACACTATCTGTATAGATCTTAATCCTTCTTTTTTTGGTGCTATTAAAATTACTAACCAAATAGCTAGTAGTTTTGATTTTGTTAATAAGGACCAGTTTCAGGCACCTATATTATCTTTATTGATTACTTTTTCTTTTTCTGTATCAACTTTTATTTAATCTGCTTTTATGTAGTTAGTATCTGAAGCATTGTTTGTTGCTGCTTTCTTGAGTAAACTATTTGTATAGAAGATAAGTTTTTTATCTAAATTTAATGTTTTTTTTGATTTTTAAAAATAAGAATTCTTTTATCTTTTTGCTTAGCTGCTGTTTTTTAATCAATTCTATGTCCAAATCATGATATATTATATCTTTGAATTGTGCTTTTAACCTATTTATTTTAGTTCTGCTTTTTTGTTGCTGGCTAAGTATTATTTCTTTGTCTATTATAAGTAGTGGGTTTTTATTTTTTTTGATAAATCTTGATAGCAAATCTTAAACTTCTTCTCTGTTACTTCATTTTTTACAACTTTTTAGTTCTCTTATATGATCAAAACTACATTTTTCATATTTTTTAAGAACTTGGTTTGTTTTGCTTTTACCTAATTTGACCTCTCAGTATTCTGTAATTACTTTTTTTGATATGTTCATAACTATCTTTCTTATTAACAAGTTATTGATTTTTTTTTTTTTGATGATTTTAGCATTATCTATTCTTTTTTTCTATTGTCTTTTGAACAACTATCAAGTGATATTTGAAGTGCCTTTCTGTTACTATTTGGTAATACATTTTTAGGTTTTAATTAACTATTGTTCTTGTTTTTTAATATTATTTTTTTAATTTTTTTAAACCAGCTAGCTATTCTACCTTTGCTTAATTTTCTTTTTAGTAATTTAAGTTGATACCAAGAAATCATTTTGTTCTTTGATTTGTTAATAAGCTGATTTATTAAACTTATATTAAGTTTTTTTAGTACTAGAGCTATCTAAAAGATAAGTTGTTTTCTAGTATTTCTGCAATTCTAATTCTTTATTTTTTTCCTCAATGTTTATATTATTAAAATAGAATAATATTTGTAAGTTCTTTGCTTTTAATATTGTTTGACATGCTAGATTATTTTTTCAGAAATTGCTACATATTTTTGGCATGATTTTATGCCAATTCTTCTCTATTGTACTCTTAAGCAAAAGGTCTTGGTTTATTCTGATTTTTGTAAATATCTTTTTTAACCTAATTGAATTAAGCCTTGCATATAAATCTGTAATTTGTTTTGTTACAAGTTGATTTATGCATTACAATTGTTTATATTTCTATGTATGATTATGCTATTGTTTACTGTTCTTGCAATTTTTAGTTTGTGCTTGGCTAAACATATTATTGGACTTTAAATAGCATCTATTATTCTTTTAGACAATTTTGTCATTTGAAGCATATAAGTTAACTTTGGCACTATATATATATTGTTTATATATAATACTTGTATGTTTGTTATTTTTTTAGTATTTAAAAGTCTTGTTATTGAATATACTAATTCTTTTACTCTTGACTTGATTTGGTTTTCATTAAGTCTGCTATTAAGCCAAATTTCTAAAAATCTTGTAATTTTGGTCTTTTTTTCTTTGTATATCTATTTATTACTGAGTTTGATTTTTTTATTTTCTTTAGATTCACTTGAATTTGTAATTATTAGCTTTGATATTTTTTTATTTATTTGGATGTCATTTAGTTCAAAAAAGTCTTCTGTAATCTGTAATGTCTGCTTTATTTGCTCTTGACTATTTGTTATTCAGGTTGTATTATTTGCAAAAACTACTACTGTTTGTCTCAAGCTTGTCTTTGTTAAATAGTTTAAACTATTGTTGTATAAATTTGAGACCTCTATTGTATAGCTTAGGTTTGGATCTTTTTGGATTCTCTCAAGCAAAGGATTATAGAAAATTCTCTATACTAAAGGTAAGAGCAACTTACTCTGTTCTATTTCATTATTTATTTCAAATGCTTCTGTATAACCCCAGTATGTAATTATTCTAAATTGTCTGTCTTGAAAAAGATTTAAGATTATTTTGATTGTTATATTTGAAAGTTTAATTCTTTCTATAGCTGCCTTTAAGACTGTTAATAATACTGAGTTAAAGGCCTTTTTTATGTCTTGTAAAACTAACCAAAGCTCTTTATTGTTTTCTTTTGCATCTTCTATTAATATGTTTATAATATGCACTAACTCTTCTGTTGAATTTTTTAGGAGTTTTATAAAGTTTGGGCCTTTAAGAATATTTTTTTGGCAAAATATTTTAGCTAATCTTTTGGTTAGAACTTTGTTGTACATTTTTGAAATGTTTTTTGTAAAGCTATTGGTCTGACATTACTAAGATTGTAGTGCCATTCACCTTCTTTTGAAATTGGATAGATTTGCAATATTTTTCACTTCTTTGGTATTGATCCTGATTTAATACAAATTTTAGCAAATATTCTAAAAATTTTATATGCTTTAACTCTAGCTACTTGGATTAGTTTATATGTAATACCTGAAATTTCTGATACTGTTTTCTTTTTAAATTCTTGAATCATTTTATTTCATTCTTCTTTAGAAATATTTTAGTTAAGATCTTTGTATCATTCTTTTTTAATGAACTCTTTTAGTTATATATTTTTTTCTATTTTTTTTGCATATATTTTGATTAAAATAATATGATCTAAACTGATTTTGGCAGTGTTCTTTTGTTTTTATAAGTATTTCTGCTAGTTTAATAAGTAGGCTTCTTTGTTCTTCTTCTTTATTAATGAGTCTGTTTAGTTGAATTTTTTTTGTTAGTTTGTCTAATAGGCTTACTAACATTTTGTCATATTTTTTATTGATCATTTGGCATTTTTTTTCTATGTTATCTTCTATTTTTTTTCTTTTTTGTCCTTCTAATTTACTAATTCTTCTTGCTCAGAGTATTCTTTATCATCTTTTTAAATCTTTAATAAGCTTGTATATTTATAATTGTGCTAAGTCTATATAAGTTTTATAATACTCATTGATAAATCTAATTTTTTTGTTTAGCTCATCTATGTTATCTTCTAAAAACCTTAGTTTGATGTTTATTTTTCCTATACTAATTCATTTTCTCAATTGTGTAAAAGTTTTACCAGTTAAGATTCTTTTATTTTCTTCTTTTTTTTCACTTAAGGTATTTGAAATTTTTCTTTTTAGAATATATTTTCTTGCTATTGTAGTAATACTATTGCTAATTATATTTCATCAGTTATTTAATTAGTCATATTCTTTAATACCTTTATTTGTTTGTGAAAACTGTTGTATATCTTGAATGCTCATCTTCTTTTTTAATATTGAATCAAACTTCTGTCTATATTTTTTTTAGTCTTCTTTGATTGCTTTATTATAAAGAAAGACTGTTCTTTTATGATTTTCTTTTCTTATTTCTGCTGCACTATATAGTATGATCAGATGGCTTAATTTCATTTTTGCTATAACTGCCTTGTGCTCACTATTTGTATAAGTATCTATTTCTTGAATTTCTGTCTTGAGAAAACTATCTGCTAACCCTTCTGTAACCCAAATATAACTGATTCTTGATTCTGATCTATATCAAAACCATAAGAATTCTCTTGCATTTGGATTAATTACTCTAAATATATCACTAAACTCTTGTCTTTTTAGTTAGCTGAGTAGTGGGTTTGGTTTTGCTTGTTTTTTCTTTTAATTTAATAGTCTGTTTAAGTTTATATTTACTGTTGCATTAAAGTCTTCTATAACTACTATTTGTGTTCTTAGTAGTTTTTTAATGTATTTGTTAATTATTAACTTCTGAATTATTTTTCTTTTTTCTTTATCATTTGAAGGTAAATAGGCTATTATAATTATAATTTCAATCTGCTTAAAAAAGAAGCTAGCAGAAATCATATATTTATTTGTTCTTTCTATATAGTTTAAATGTTTTTTCCATTTTTGGTTAATTAATAATCCTATACCTGAACCTTTCTTCTTATCAGAATTTGCACTTGACCAGATGCTTTTGTATCTTTCTAAATTCTTTTCTAAAAGAAAACCTTCTTTAACTGAAATGTTTGTTTCTGCTGAACTTACTATGTTTAGTTTATTGTTAATTAACTAATTGTACAGTGATTCTAACTTTTGGCTATTTGATTTAAGCCTATTAATATTGTGTATTGCCAAATTCAATTCAATTTTTTTATTTGTATATATTCTTTCTATTTTTAATAGTTTCTTTTCATTATCTTTTGTTTTTTTTCAAATATAGAGCATTTCTTTGTGCTGAGTTGATTCTTTTTCTTCTATTTTGTAATGAAGAGCTTGGCTTTATATTTGAGATTGTTGGTTTAATCTTGGTAGTTTTTAGAAGTGATTTGCAAGACTAAAGCTTGCTAACTCAAGTTTTGCTTTATGCTATACTTCAAGTTTGTCTAGTTTGCTAATAATTTCTAGTAATAAGTCTTTAGTTGATAGCTTTTTTTCTTTTCTTGGTAATTTTTTGTTTTCTTCTTCTTGATTGGTACTTGAATCTTTGTTTAAATCCTTTGTGCTATATTTATATTTCATTTCTTAGTTATTATCTTCTTTATTGATCTAAGTTTTCTTTCTTACTGGTTTACTTTTTTTTTCTAATGCCCTTGTTGTTTTATAATCTTTTCAAATGATTGAATGATTGTAGTATCAGAATGGTTTTGATTATGCTGATTTTAAATCTTCTAGGTTTGCAAAAGTAATAATTGCAAACCTTTTGAGGTTACTATTGCTATTAATTGGCATAAACACTGATTTTGCTTCTTTATTTTTAAGGTTCTTAGCAAAAGAACTTCAAAAACTCCTTTGGATACTTCTAAAAGTTTGCTGTGAAAAGACTATATTTATTTTTTTGCTTGTAATCTTCTTTATCTTGTGTTACTCATACCAATTTGTTGTTATTTAAAGAAAGTGATCAAGGCATTTCTATATAGTTTTTAATTGTTGTTTCAATTATTGCTAATGCTTTAAACTAAGATCATTTAATTTTTACAACTTTTGTATTTCTAATATTTTTACATATAAATTTAATTTCTTTATTGCTAATGTTTGCTAATAAGTTCTATATAGTCAAATAGTTTAGATTCTCCATCTTCTCTTTTCTCTTTTGGTATAAATTGGTTTGGTTTGTTTGCTTTATGAGGTGCAGTCTGTATTTAGTTTTCTATGAATTTAGTGCTGTTTATTTGACTGTGTTGTTTTTTATATTTTGGGTTTGCCTTTCTTTATTTGTATTATAGCTAAGACTATTCATCTGTTTTCCTGTTTTTACAGAAATGAGTTTACACCAATTACCTTCTTTTTTTAACATTTTTTCACTTGTCATTCTTCTGCTATATTTATAATCAAAGTCTACTACAATCTAATTATTTCTATTCTGAAAAATTTCTTCTATCTCTTTGATATGTTTATTATTTCTAAGTACCATCTTTATAAAGTTAATTCTGTACTTTTTTGTTTTATCTAGTATCTTGTATGTTGGAATTTTTGCTTTAAATAAGTTTTTTTTGTCATATAATCTATTTTGTGATGACTAAAGACTATCTTCTAGTGGTGCTAAGTTGATTAGTTTTTTATTTTTTGATTTTTAGCATTTTTTTTTCTGTTATTAAGATCTGAATTATCTTGATTTGCTCTATGCATTTTGTCTTTGAAACCACTCTACATTTTTCAGCTTTATTTTTATCTTTACTAATCTTAATTGCTAACTTTTCTAGGTTTGTCAAGTAGTAGTTTTGGTTTGATATACTAGCTTCTATAGCAATAGTAAGATCTTCTATGTTGTCAATGATATTTTAATTGTTTTTTTTTAATATTTTAACTGTTGGTTCTTTTTGTTTTTATTTTTTTGAACCAGTTTGCTAGAAACCAATGATTAAATCTTCTTTTTCTATTTTCAATTTATTTTTTTCTTTTAATATTGTTAAACTACTTATATTAGCTATATAATTAATTATACCCAGATTGTGTTGTGTCATTCTTGCTTTTATTATCTATTTTTTAATTAATGTTTTTTCAAGGCTTCTAGTTTTGATTTGCCTTAACACTTCAAGAACTTAACTATAAATTAACAGATCCTGTTTTGTAATTTTATTTGGATTACCAATTGCTATACTGTATGCTATTTGTTTTATATTGTTTGAACTATGTGGTGTTGTATCTTTCAGTACTTTAGTTAACATCTTGCTATCTAAGTAACTAAGATTTTTTTCGTCTGCTTTCCAAATAAACTTAAGTAGCCTCTGCTTGTGTAACTTACTCATCTTCTAATCTGCACTTAGATGATAATCAACTAATATCTACTAGTAGTATTATTCTAGATTTTTCTAAAAAAAAAAGGTCATATGCTTCTCTGTTGTTGTTTTCTTGCAATCTATTTACTTAACCAAAAAGAAATGTAATCTATTGTTTATTTACTTTATTGTTTACATGTTTTTGTGCAACCTAATTTGATTTGAATGCTAAAAAAGGAAACCTGTAAATTATTTCACTTATTATATGAAATGATTTACAGGTTTTCTTTTTTCATTACTCATTTGTCATACTGAAATTTTAACAATTTCCTAAATTTTTAGAAAAAATTTTAAGAAAAAAACTAAATTGTTCTTTTGTGCTTTATACTTGACCAAAAGAAAAAAGAGCTTTTACCAAACTTTATGTTGTTTTTGGTCTGCTTTCTTTTTCTTTAAGTTGTCAAAACAGGTTTTCTAAGTTAGTTTTTGTTCACTGCTATTATTTTTGGTTTGTTTATTTTTAGAACAAAGAATCAGCAGAAAAAGTTTTTGAATATAAATATTAAATTAATTAATTAGACTAAAAATTTATAAACTTTATATTTTTTATGAATTAAATATAATTAGTTAATATAAATTAATTATTTAAATAATTTTTTTATATGCTTTAAAATGTTTTTTAAGAGTATAACATTTTATTAATAAAAATTTTATTATAATTAATATTTAAATATATAAAAAAAATTAATATTTATTATTTAATAATAATTAAAATAATTAGTAATCTAAACAACATTATTAAAAGTAAATATTTTAGTATATATAAATATTATATATTAAAAAAACATAATTAAAAAATACTAAAAGACAAAAGACCAATAATAATAATAAAATATCACAACTCTTTCCGATGATCCTCTGCACCAATTTTTTCACATATACCAAGCTACGAAAATTATATAGTTAGCATCTTTATATATAACAAAACTTCGCCATATAGCATCTGGGTTCAAGAGTTTCAGATTGCATGTGGGCCATATGAAAAAGATTTAAAAAAGACAGCTTCTTGTGGGTTTGACTCTCTGGTAGAAGTCTATGAAGTTATCGAAAAAATAACTTTGGCTACAACCAAGGAAGTTTTTGTCAAGCTATATCTGAGCAACAGCAAAGATAGAAGGTTGAATATGCTATTCTATATAATGTAAACTCCTACACTCATTACAGTTGGTGCTTTGAAAAATTCCTTTTCCACTTTTTTCCAAGAAATTTTTATCAAAAAGTGGGCAATCCAGCTTACTCCCATCGAAATTGGCATTGTTAATCCTTCCAAATCGGGATTGTTTATCAGTTCTATTCAGAATGAGCCCATGTTGCAGATAAAGCACGAGTACACATGTCTTGGAAAAACACAACAATGAGACGAGATTGGAGATTTTTGACAATAGATGAGATGATTAGTCGAAAATGTGACAAGTGTCGAAATGTAAGATCTGGTGAAAAGTATGGTGAGTCATACATGAAGATGGATTCAGTGACAAGGAGTTGAGGCATCTGGCACATGGAAAATTCTCTGCCAGTTCAGTTTTAGTTGAATTGTTTCTCTTAGGATATAAGCTTTAGTATTTAATATGTTAATTAGATAGAGTTAAAGTAGAGATTACTATATTTAGTAACATATAATTTTTAATAGACTGACACAGCTTTTATAATTAGTGACCATTTGTCTGGCCTTCGTCAGCAATTCTCTTTCCTTTTATTTCTTGATATTTGTTTTTTTTTCACGTTTTTCCCCTATATATATTTTTTTTTAGTGCATTCCCTCTCAACAAGAAAATTTTTTTTTTGGTTTTTTACCTTCCTACGAATAAATAGTATCAGATTGGTGTTGTTCAATTGTAGAGCGGCAGATAGATGAGCTCGATCCAGACTTTAGCAGGTCTGGTGCGGCAGGTCACTCGTAGGTGCCAATTGGATAACCGTGTGATAATGGCACGTGGAGTTAGATATAGTTCTATTTGTATATTGTCTGTACTAATCATTTATAAATAAACTTCTGACTGGTTGACCATCATGGCTGCCAAAGGTTAAAAAAAAAAAAATAAAAAAAAATAAAATAAAAAAATAAATTTATGTTAGTTTTAACAATGTAAAATGATACTTATTTTTTTTAAACCTTAAAACTGTAACTTTGTGAAGTATTTTCTTATTAGTGTATTTTAATTATTCTATGTTATAAAATAAAAATAAAAATATATTAGCATTAGAATAAACAATACTTAAAAAGCAATACTACATCATATTTTTTATCAGTATATCTTAACTTATCCTATATTTATAAAACAGAAAGAAAAATGCATTAATCTAGAAATAAACAATTTAAAAGTAATATATAAAAGTGATATATAAAAGTAATACTTGAAAAGCGATACTTATTTTTAAAATTAAAGTTTATAATGATAACCTTAAAAATATTTTTAAAAAGCAAAGAAGTTAATATAACATCACACTAGGTATCAGAAAGTTTAATAGTTAAGTGAGTCTGATCGAATTAGAAAGTAATCTACAATCACATGATCTCAACATTTTTATAGCATAGATAGTTTAGTAATTAGTATAGAAGTGTAATTTATCTGTGTTATGTTAAAAAATAAGGTGATTTAGATCAATTAGTTGCTTTTGGTATGATGGTGTCTTGATAAATTGTTGAATAAGTTGAGCTTTATATGATAAAAGAATTATTTGTAATTGTATTGATAAAGATAATTAGATGATAGTAGTGCTGTATATTTGAGTTAAAGCTAAGATTTCTTTAAAATCAATTTGGATGATTATTGAATTTTTTGATTTAATGGCTAAGTTATAGAGTAAAAAGAATGAATAAAATTTGGTGTTGGGTGGTTAGTAGTTGGTAGTAGTTGAGAGAATCCTAAAATGAGCATAGAAATTTCAAAAAATAATTATTGTTGTAAAGAGGTTTATTGGAAAATATATAGTGTTTGATTATTTGTATAATATATATAATAAAAGTAGTAAGAGTTTGAGAATAAAGGTGATAATATTAGTTTGATTATGTTCAGAAAGGTATTGATTGAAGGAAGGTTTATATAAAGCCAAGTTCGGGTTATAGTATTAGATTGGTTTAGATGTAGAATTTGAGTAAACCATTTTGGCTAGCAACCTTTATTAGGTTTGTTTATGCATAAATAGATATTGTATCATGTAAGAATATTTTTGTTATTTGTAGTTGTGATTTGTTTTAAAAAGATAATTTTATTATTTCTAAGACTATTGATAATAGATGTAGATGGGTTGACAAGAAGGATGTCAAAAATAGTATGAGTATTTTTTGATATTGATGATAATGAAAAGAGTATGATTTGTGAGAATATTGAGAATAAGATTTCATTAAAGGCTAGTTAAGAAAGATAAAAAAGTAGAGTGTAATTTTGCATTTTTGATAAAAGCTAGTTAAAATTTTTGATAAAAGTTGAGGTAACTATATTTTGGTAAGCCATTCTTTAATTCATTAAATGCCTATATTTTTAAGAATTGGTAGTATGTTAAATATTCATTTAGTATTAGCTGCACTAACTTTTTGAATAATGTTGTTGAAGGTTGGTAAATTAAAGGTAAGTGGATTAGTAAGAATTATATTATTAATATTTTTTGCTAAAGAGAGCATTTTTTTAGTATGGATAGTAAAAAGACAAAAAAATTTAGCTTGTATATTTATATGAACTAGAATAATTTGAAGTAGGTATTCTAATAAAGGTTATAGAAAAGTTGAAAAGTGATGAAATTTGTGAAGATGTTATTTTTTTATGTCGAATAAAAGTAAGGAAGCTTTTGATTTTGTTTTAAATTTGGTCAAGAGTTGGTTTAGAAGATTTCTGGTTATCATAAAAAATGCTGAGATATCGAATTACATCTTGTAGTTTTCTAGTTATAGTGTTTTGTTGATTCATTGAGAGAGTGAAAGTTGAATTTAATAGAAATTTGGGTTTAATATACAGAAGGTCTGATTTGATGGTATTAGTTTCTATATTGTTGAATTTGTATAATTCAGATATATTATTTATAATGTTTTGCATTATATTTGCACTTTTACTTGCCAGATGGTATTATCCATAAAAGCCAATAGTGGAATTGTTATTGGAAAAGATGTTGTATTTGTTATAATATCAATAGGGAATTGATATAAAATTTTTAATAAATAGGTTTTGTATTTTTTTTGAATAAAATAAAATATAAGATTGTAGTAAATTTTTTATAAAAAAGATGAATATGTTTCATCTTGTTTAATTCCAAAGTTAATTGGTATTTGTGAGATAAGGCTGTAAGCAGTAATTATTCTAGCAAATCGATAAGAGTGTAATTCTGTAATTAGGTTAATTTCTATTAAAGAAATTTCTACTCTTTTACAAGTATTTTAAAGTCTTGTTATATTAATTTTATCAAAAGTCTTGGACATATCTTGAAAGAGAATCTAGGCTTCTTTGTTAGTAGTTTTATAATTCTCAATTGTGTAATTTAAAATTTGTATAGAAAGATATGTAGAGGAGTTTTTTAAAGCTGCAAGGTTTAGATTTGATAAAAGATTGTTATGAGAAATGATGTTATCTAATCGATTTGTGAATATTTTGGTAAAAGTTTTTTTGAAAGATTCTATTATAGAAATTGGATGAACTTGATTTAATGTGTAGTTCCAATTTGATTTTTTGGTTATTAGAAAGATATTAGAAGATTTCCAGTCTAAGGAGATTTTTTGAAGATAAAAATATTTATTTAGAAAAAGTCAAAAAATGTTTTGTGCTTTGGAGCTAAAATATTTTATATATTTATAGCAGGTTTCTAAGAGAACTGCTGCTTTTTGATTAGGTAAGTTGGAAATAATGTTTTGCCATTCTTGTTCAGTAATTTCATGAGTAAGATTTTGGTAATGGATTTCAAGTTCAGGATAAGGTTCATAGAGAGAATAGAAGTTAGATATTAATGAAATAGTTTTGAGAGGTTTGGTTTTGAAGTATTCAGTAAAATGAAGTTTAATTACATTTAGTATCTTATTATGTTCTCTAAGGAGATTATTGTTAAGAAGTAGTCTATCTATATGAATGTTATTATATTTTTTTAGTATTTTTTTATAAAAAGTTTAGGTGTTTCTTTGAAGGATTTGTTTCATTCTTCTATTTTTTCTTTGATTTCATTATTGATTGATTGTTGATATTGGTAGTTAAGTGCAGTTTTGATAGTTTAAAATTCTTCTTTAATTTGGATTAGTGAGGGTGATGATGTTTGGAATATACAATCTGGATATTTGTTTTTGTAGTTGATGAGTAATGTATTAAAGTTAATTAAGTTCATATAAGTTTTAAGAAATTGAATTTCTTTGTAATAGAAATAAAGTAATAAATGTTTTGGTAATAGGGAGTCATGAATTTCTTTAATTGTTTTAATTTTTTTAAAAGAAATATGTTTAGTAAAGGCTTTGATTAGTACTTTGTGAATTTTATTTATGTAGTATTAAGTTGGTTTTGGTTAAAGATTGTGGAGATTATTAAAAATAAGTGTTGAAGATTTTTTGGTAGTTTGTTTATTATAGTTTTCAAGATTTTCTTTAGTACAGTTTTTCCAAAAAAAGACTTTATGCTTATGTTGTTTATGAGGTTTGGGTTTATTAATTATAATGAAGATTTCAAGAGTTATAATTTGATGATCAGATTCAATTGTATCAATAGGAAGGATTTCTATGTAGTCAATATTAGTAATAGATAAGTTAGCCATATTTGATCAATTTGGCTTTGTATATTGTTTTAACTAAAAGTGAAATTTGATGTATTAGGATAGAAGATGCAATAAATGTTCTTAAATTGGAAGCTAATTAAGTATTAAATTATTTGGCTTTCTGGAATTAATAATTTTTTTAAAGAAGATCTGTTAATTCTTGGCTTTGGAACACTGTTTAAATCTTCTATAATAATTAATTTATATTTGTTATTTTGGGTAAGAGAAAATTAAGTAATCTTGAATTTCTTTATGAAGTTGTTTTTTTTCATAAGTTGGAAAATATACTTAAAAAAGCCTAATAGGTGTGTTTTTAAAGTAAAAATCAAGTCCAATTATGTGTCCATTGTAATCATGAGATTTGGCAATATATTTAGAGATTTTTTTGTATACAAATATGCTAATATCAGCTTGGTAAAGATTTGTATATAAGCTTCAGAAACTGGTATAATTTTGAATTTGGTTATTAAAGATTTTTCTTCTTTAGAGAAGAAATGTGTTTCAGAGAGTCCAAATATTTCAAAGTTGTTTTCTTGTAATAGTTCTATTAAGAAAGGTTTCTTGTTGGATTGAGAGAGACCATTTATGTTTATTGATCTAATTTTAATTAGTATAGAGATATGTTCAGATGTAATTATTGGTGGAGTAGAAGAAGGTGTTGTAGAATTGTTTGAATAGATTGATTAATTGGAAGTAAAGAGATCAGTAGAGTTTGTGTTAGAAATTATTCAATTGGAAGATATTAATAATAGTAAATAACCATATATATTGTAAAGAGAAGGATCTATTTCTGTATAATTTGATAGTATTTGGTCTGTAGTATTTAAGTAAATATATAATTATGTTTTTTGAAATTTATAGATATTTTTATTGAATTGAAAAAGTTATTTAAATGTAGATATTGGATAAATTTTTTAAGTAAAACAGGTTCAGTAATTTGAGGTAGGTTATGTTGATTTAAGAATTTAGTATGGCATGTGTCTATCTCAGTAGGAAATAAAGTATTAGAGGTAGAGATAGTATTTATAATGTCTTCTACAGAGTCATTCATCATTTTAAGCTTGGCTTGCACAGCTATAGAGAATACCATAACCTGCCCAGTACATTGGGTCTAGTTGACATAATCCTGGTCCTTTACTACAATAGGCTTTACTGCCTACTTACTGTCATCATTCTCTTTTAAGAATGACCTACTATTAGTAGAGGTCATCATAATCTTAGAAGTGGCAATTGCTTTAATGTTTTCTGTAGAAGAACTTATTGAAAAGGAGTTTCTTGGTCTTGCATGAGATTGTTAAGTGTTTCTTTTTAAGAGATGAAGTTATCAGAATTATTATTCTAAGTAGTAGGTAAAGTTAGATTTTTTTTTTTAGCTTTAGGTTTATTTTGGTTTTGCATAAAGAGCATATCATTGTATTGAGTAGGAATAGAGATGTTAAGATGTTTATTTATAAAATTTTCTGTTTCAGAATAGTAAATTTTGTTATAATTAATTCTAGTTTGTTTAAGAGATACTTTGAATTGAGAATGAATTTCATTGTAGGTAATTATATGAGCTAAGGTATATACATCAGTAGTAGAGTTAATGATTTTTCAAGAGCTTTTTCTTTAGATAACTCTTGAATTTCATCATTTTTAGCTGCTGTTTGTAGATATTTTTTTAGATATTGGTAGAATAGTATGTTGTTTTGGCCACTTTGGTATTAATATTGTTAAGTGATGCAAAGCTTTTCTCAGTTATAAGGCTAGTTTTCTTAATTCAGTTATAGATGTTGGTTTAGAAAAAATTACTGCTAGTTGTTGATCAAATTGAAATAATTTAGTTTCTAAAGAAGGGTGTTTCTATTCTTTTAAATTAGATTCTAATACTAGATAGATTTAAATGATTAAGAGAAGTAAAATTGAAAAATGTTTTTAAGATTGTGTTCTGTGTTATTTGGAAGTAAGTTACACAATTTGCTATGGCATTTATAAAAATAATGAATTGCTGCTTTGAAGATGGCTTTAGAGCAATCTTGAAGTGAAGACATGGTATTTGGAAAAGAGTAAGTTTCTAGTAAAAGTTCTTTATAGTCTTTAACAAGCTTTTGAGAAATTAGCATTTTGATGTAGTTGCTTGTTTTTTGTTAATCAATTTTTTTAAATTGAATTTTGTATTTTTCAAAAAATATTTGGAACCAGGTTTCATAAGTTTTAATATGAGGTTTAAGTTAAAGAATTTTGAAATTATCTTTAAATTTTTTTGCAGGAATGTTTAGCTTAACTTTGATGTTGAATCTGTTATCATTTTGAATATTAAATAGTAGCTTATCTGCATCATAATCAATATTAAAATTTAAAGTAAAGTGTAAAGACTTAATGTTAAGTTTTTCCATAAATTTTTTGAAGTTAATTGTTTTGTAAGTGTGGTTTAGATATAAGTGTAGGTATGCCATATTAATGACAACTGTTTTCCTATTGTTTGTTGAGTATAGTAGGATAAAGTAGTATGATTAAAAGATGTATAAATAGTCTAGTTGAGTAAATAGTACTGTTGTAAATTTAACAAGTAAGCCTTTGAGAGTTTCAACTAAAACTTTAAAAGGAATGCAATTTAATTGATCGAATTCAAGATTTGCCACAAGAATAAAATCAGTTAAGAATTTTGGTTTAGTGTTAACTATTTTATTAAATATATAATTGAATGAGTATTTTGCAGAAGGTCTGTTGTTAGATTTTGTGTTTGTTGATTCAGTAGAGATTACTTGTCTAAGGTTGAAGTTTATAAGATGTGATTTTAAAAATAAAAAAACTTGTAGTGCTAATAGTGTGCTAAATTTACTATTTTTTTATTTTAGAATTAATAGAATAGTTTAAAAACTAGTCATAGTTATTTATAGTATCATGTTTTTGTAGTTTTTTTTTCTTTTCCCTTTGTTTGGTCTTTTGTTTTTGAATTGTTATTATTTTGGTTTTTTTGAGTTTTGTTATTAGCTTTGAGTTCATTATTTGTTTTAGATATTTTGGCAATTTTGTAATAAATTTCTTGAAAAATATATGTTTTTCTTCTGATAATAGTTGCCAACATTTGATTTTGCAGTAAAGATTACACTGTTCTCAGTTTATAGATTTTGAAGAAGTTTGATATTTAAGTTTAAGTATATGAATACAGTGTGTATAGGCAGGAAAGCTTCTTTCACTATTTGTAAAATTTAGAGCTTTAGGGTCTAAAGAATGTTTGTTATCTTTAAGAATAATACAAAATATATTCTTAGTTTTGCATATAATACATATATATATGTGATGTGAGAATGGTTTAAAAGAAATAGACTCAGTTGAGGTTTTTCTAATAGCATTGCAAAAAGTAGAAAATGGGTGAGTAATTTTATGTTTAGATTGAAATTTGGATCTTAAGAGACTTTTAAAAGATTTGAATAGTTTGATATTGAAATCAATTTTCATAGAATTAGATGACTGTGAAATAGTAATGTGTTGTGAGGTGAAATAGATATGATATTTTTTACAGAAACAGATAGTAATAATGGGTTCAGTAGGCCTTGCAAAGAAATGAAAGCCATTTTGTAAGTTATATATTGTAGAGTTAAAGTTGATTAGTAAAGCTTTAAGAGTTCAAACATTATTATTATAAGTAACAGAATTGAACCTGTTACTATATTGGAAAAATAATTATCAAGATCAAAGGAGTCAGGTTCAATATTGATAATACTTGCATTTTGTATAACTATTTTTTAAAATAATATTTATAAAGTTTAATTAGTACAAACTATTTGTATAATGCTATTATTTAGAATAATTATTTAATTTTTCAGACTTTCTGACTATTTAAAAACAATCTGTAAAGTATGATGTGTTTGCAAATACTAATTAGGTATATAGAAAATTTTAATTGGTATTAGAAAAGTAAAATTTCTGGGGCAACCCAATAAATTTTTCTAAAATACCAATAAAAAAACCTGTAAAGATAGGTTTTAGTTTTTATTTTTTTGTTTGTATCTTAATGAGTTTTGGTTTGTTTATAATAAAATATATATTAAAATGACTGGAACAAGGTGCTTGATATTTTTCTACTAGGAAGTAGAATATGTTATCTTAGTAAAATGTATAGTAAATGAACAAAAACCAAAAGTTTAGTTTTTGATATTTTTCTTAATAGCTAAGTATTGTTAGAACCCAAAACTTAGCCACCTAGAAGGAGAAAGTGAGCTCAACAAGTTTACTTAAGAGTACAAGTAAGGTTTACTTAGTAAGATTTGAGAAATAATTAAATGTTTTTAGCATAATTTTGATACAAGTAATCTACAAAGAGAGTTACTGAATTGGTCTTTTACTAACTCAACTTATATTCACTCTTCTAACTTACCTTTACCTTCTATTTCAACACTACAAATTATTACTAAAATTGATCTTTGGACTATTCAATGAATTAAATATCATATCCTTCTCTCTTATATTATTTCTCAAATTCAAATCTAGGTAAGCCTTGGCCACTTTTGTAGGTTTAGGTTGCAGATTATATATTTAAGTCTTTATTCTTTGTATATAATTTAAAAGCAAACTTTTCTTTATAAAAACTTCAATTAAATTTTAATAAAGTTAAATGCATGGCCTTACTGTTAATATTTAAAAAAAAAAAAAAATAAAGTAGAATAAATTAATTTAAAATTGATCTATTAATTGAAGGATTTGCTTTATAGATAAAATTAGTTAAGAATTTAGATCTTTTAACAGCTAGAGTTTTAACCAAATATTTGTAATTAAGTTTGGATTCAGAAATATTTTTTAAAGTAGCTTAAGTAATTTTTTCTGAATAGATATCAATAAGGTATGGTTTAATAAAATTAAATAATTATTATACACTAAAGTTATTTAGTTTGGTATTATTTTTTATAGACTCAGCATAGAATATTCTTTAAACCAATCAAGGTCATTAGTAGTGTCTTATTAGTTTACTTTTTCTTTTTGTTTTTGTTATTTAGAATATTGTTGTGAATTAAGTTTTTATTTTTTTTAATAAAAAAAATTTAAAAAGTTGAATTTTTTCATTAGATTTCATCTATTGGATTTTAATAAATACAAAAATTAGTTGTTGTTTTAGAGTTAGAGAAGAAATAATTTGTTTTTTGAAAATAAGAAAAAAAGTTTGATTATTTAAACTAATTAGTTTGGATTTGATTAAAGCTGTAACTATTTGCTGTTAAAATGTAAGAAAAGAGGTTTGAATCAAAGATTTAAGTTTAATATCTAATAGACCAAAAACACAAAGTCTGTGAATTAAATTTAGTTTGAAAATTGAACAAATTGTATAGTTATAAGTATAACTACATTGTTCTGTTGCTATACAAGAAATATTTTTAGATCTATATAAAAGACATGTATAATAGTATTAAGAGTATATAACAATTGCAAAAGGTATAAAATCTATTTAAAAGCTAGAAAATAGCATGTAAGGTTTAAAAGAAGATAAATTAGATTGTTATTATTTAAAGATAGGTGATTGAGCTAATTTATCAGATATTTTTTTAAAACAACCAATAGAGATAGTAGAAGTAGTTTAAGTTATAGGTCGTCCAAAAGAAGTAATATAAGAAATTCTATAAAATCAGAAGGTAAAGCTAGTATGATATATTTATAAAGATATATAATAATAATAAATTGTTGAGAGACATTGAAATAATAATAACAAAAAAAAAACTCTTTCTGTAAATCCTTTTTACACAAAAATAACTAAAAATTCGTCAGTTCTAAAATCGTCAATAACTGGTTATTTTATTAAGATAACCAACTTTGGTGTCTTAAGCAAACTTGATCAGCTTCTAATTTTACATATACTTTGAAAGTTTCAAGTCTATAACTTTTGAACTCGCAGTTTAATACTGCCAAAATGGCCTTTGGCCTCCACTACTAAACTTTTGATTATTTCTCATAAAGTATTCTATTAACCTATTCTACAGTCATAAGAAAAGTTATAAAGCACTTCATTCTGATCAAAACAAGCCCAAAAAGAAGCTTGTAGCCTTAAAATTACGGAATTATAATAGAAAACAACTTTAACTTCTCTGTAGTTTCTTTTTTTTTTTTTTAATTCTTTTGTTCTTACCCCAAATTTTTCTTCCAAAACGTTTTTCGTATAAACTTAAATCATTTCTAAAATTGGTTTCATTTAATTTTATATTGTGTAAATTAAATTTATCCAAAAAAGAAATTTATTT
>CAJVQA010003103.1:0-20269 GCA_910591915.1 Cetraspora pellucida
TTTTTTGTTTGTTTTTCATTTTCTATTTTGTTTTTCAGTTTTTTTTTTCTTGTTACTAATTCTTTTTCTTTTTCTTTGGGTTTTGTGCTTCGCTGAGAAGGGTTAATGGAGGCCAGAATTGGGATCTTGAATCAGGATAAATACTATTCTCTTTTTTTTGTTTGTTTTTCATTTTCTTTTTTGTTTTTCATTTTTTTTTTCTTGTTACTAATTCTTTTTCTTTTTCTTTAGGTCTTGTGCTTCACCAGGAAGGGTTAATAGAGGCCAGAATCAGGATCTTGAACCAGGATAAGTACCATTCTCTTTTTTTGTTTATTTTTTTTTTTCTTTTTTGTTTGTTTTTTGTTTTCTATTTTGTTTTTCAGTATTTTTTTTCTTGTTACTAATTCTTCTTTCATTTTCTTTAGGTCTTGTGCTTCACTGGAAAGGGTTAATGGGGGCTGGGATTAGGATCTTGAACCTGAAACTGGTACAAAGATAAGTACCAGTTCACTTTTTTTGTTTTTTCATATTTTTTTTGTATTGTTACTAATTCTTGCTTTCTTTTTCTTTAGGTTTTGTGCTTCACTGAGAAGAGTTAATGGGGACCAGGATCGGGATCTTGAACTTGGAACTGGTATAAAATAAGTATCAGTTCACTTTTTTTTTGTTTTTTTTGTGTGTTAGTAAGTTTTGTGCTTCACCAGGAAGGTTTAATAGGGACCGAGATATATAGTATAGTTTTTTTTTTATGTAATTATTATGTAATTATTATTTAATAAAAATTGAATAAAAAATTATATTTAATAAATAATAATTAAAAATTAAATAAATTGATAAATAGTTTTAAAATTTTTTTAATTATTTAGTAATAGTAAAAATTTTCTAATTATTTTGCAATATTGTGAAATTTTTTTGATTATTTCACATTATTGCTGATTACAGTAATTTGCATTATTGTGAAAATTTTTTAATTGTTTCACATTATTGTGAAAATTTTCTAATTATTTTGCATTATTGCGAAAATTTTCTAATAATTTCACAATATTGCAAAATTTTTTCAATTATTTTGCAATATTGCGAAATTTTTTTATTTTGAAAGAATTTCACGTCAATCGCAGTTATTTCAAAAGATTTTCGGTATGCAAAATTTTTCGCAATATTTCGCTTATATTTTTTGCTGATGTATATCTTTTAGTCATTATATCTGCAAACAATGTACAGAATGTCACTTTAACCCTAATTGTATACAAAATAAATGCATATTTAATATTCCTACCAACCTTACAACTAAGTTTTTTGGAAGAAAAATTAACTTTAACTCTTCTAATACTCTAGACCTCTATACAAATCTACTAGACCTACTATACTTTATTGCACTTCAAAACTCAACAACAATACCCTCACAACCTAATATTACAATATATAACAATGCTGTATTTGACATTTTTACACAAAATCAGACTATACAAACTCTACAATAAATTGCACAAAACAATTTACTGCATTCACAATTTATATTTTATACAGATGGTTTTGTAAATAATATTACTAATAATAGATGCAAAATGAGTATTGAATAGATTCAAATTTAAGATGAAACTATTTTGTATCAATATTCTGCAAAATTAAATTTTGACTCTTATCATATAAGACAGAGCTTATAGTAATTCTTATCACAATAACTACTTGCCTAAAAATGAGCACTATAACAATATATACAGACTCATAATCTATTATTTCCAAATATAACAAACTTATATAATCATTATCTACATCTAACAGATAATACTTCTATAATTATTGACCAATATGGCATATATTACTTAACTTTATTACTGCATACCAAATTCAAGTAAACCTCCAAAAAGTAATTGCACATAACAACACATTTAACAGCATAGCTGACAAACTAGCCAAAAACCCAAACCAACTACATATACTTACTATTCTTTATAATAATATATACAATCTATTATACTAGCTTTATTATAACAAATATTCTATAAAGTAATCTGTATATAAAACAATTAAAAACATTAACAATGCCTATAATATAGCAATGTGGTTCTCTCAACACTAAATAGAAAACATTTTATCTTTATTCTTACTAATTAACTAGGAAGCTACTTGGCTCTTCCTTAACAACAATTACAAAAGATCTATATCTTATATTAGCTTCAGTTTATGTTATAAAAAAACCTTTAAAATTTAACTTATATTAGGAATACTATCTACACTATCTTACCTTCACTCTCTTTATCCAACAATATATTCAGATAAATATTGCATTTCTTACAATACATATGACAGTCAGTTACACTAACTAACATGTTCAAACTCACATATACTGAACTCTATTATTATTAATACAATACAACAATTTTTTAACAATTCACAACTAGATATAACAACTATATAATTACAAGAACTATATAACAAACTTATTAATCATTTATATATTTCTCTAAACAATCTTATTAGAAATTACACAAATATATACACAACTATACAAGGCTTTGTTTCAACTACATTAATTAATACTATACAAGAATATACTACTAGCAACTAGTTAGTAATTGATGCTACAATAAAATTTTTAATCCAACTATTTCAAAACATATATAATCAAATCTGAAAACCATACTGTATCAAACTATCAGAATGAAAACAGCAAAATAATATCTCTAACCAATCACTATATAATCAACCAACTAATTTCAACCAGATTACTATTACAAATTTAACTATTATATAGCTATAGTTGTACTTGTGGATTTCTAGACCAATAGCACATAGGTGATTTCTATAACTCCTATATTTGTCTACTATAAAAAAAAGCAAATAAAAAACTATTTAAATAGATATTTGAATAAATAAACTATAGTACCTCTACTAATAACTTCTTACAATAACAAATCTAAATAAATTTTAATTACTCTAATAGGTTTAGGTTGCAGATAAATTAGATAAAATTAGATAATAATTTTATTTATAATCTGAGTCTCATTCTTGTAAAAAATTTGTAAATTAACTTTAGCCTGTATCAACTCATGTAGTTGTTCAAAACAAATTAATAATAAAGATAAAAGTAAAATCTTACCTTAATATAAAAAAATATATATATATCAATTTTCAGATAAGATATAAACTATTTATATATTTTTAAAATTATTGTATTGGAATATAATTAGATTGAATATATTTAGAAATAGATTGATTAGTTGAAATTAAAAATTGGACTATATATATAGAATTGAAAAAGAAAATATTATATTTAAAAATATTTTAAATTATTTTGAAATAAAAACTCAAAGAAATTTAAAAGTTCTAAGATAAATGTTTTTAAAAAAATAAGTTATAGTTATCAACTATAAATAATTATTCAAGAAAAAAAATTTTCTTGTTTTTAGACTTAACATTGTTGTGTTATCTGAAATTAGAATGAAATTGTAAATATTATTTAGTTAATTGGTTTGTTTATAGATTGTTGATTAGTAAAATAGTAAGTTGTTAAGAAAGATATCATTTTTGTATAAATCTGATAGTTGAAATATTATGATAAAATTAGAGATTTTTTTATAATTTTTTTAGTATTGTATCTTGAGTTAAAGATGATTTCTATATTTTAAAAAACTATTTTTTTAATTTGATATATAGAAATTTAATTTAAGAGCATATTAATATTAAAACATTTTTCTATGTTACTGCTGCTAATTTGTAACATGAGTTTGTTGAATATTAGAATATTAAGTAATTGTAGGTTAGTAAATATATTATTATTTGTGTTTGTAGATAGGTGAAGTATATGCTTAATACATTTTGTTAACATGTTTAATAGTTGTTAAAGTTTGTTTTGAGAAGAAAAATTTTTATTTAAATTCTACAGACTTGTAAAATTTAAAAAAATTTTTATAAAATTTGATTAGATACATTTACTTAAAGGTTTAAATAATTTAAAAATATTTGTCACTTTTATTAAAATTGATGATTTTGATTGGTTTATGATCAAGTGACTTACATGACTCTGGATCGTCAATTCAATTGATTTACCCACTTTAATGCCATATTTGAACGGTCCCACTTGTAATTTTTACTATTTTTAGTAATTATAAATGTATACGTACTGTACGTAAAAAATTATGTATTCGTATTTATACCGCGTATTACCGATTGAGAGACCAAAATATAAGCAACCTCTTTAGATTATTTTGTCGGTAATATACAGTACAAAAAATCTATATATATTTTATATTACCTACTTTGAACCCTTAAAAAAGATTGTAACATGTTACGGAGAGGAGGATAGCACTGATACTCAAGGCCTATGATTTTCTGCGGTTGTATTTATTCATCTTTGAGAATAAATAAATATGGCTACAGAAAATCATCGATTCTGCGTATACTATTGCATAAAGCTAATGAAGAACAAGATGTCTTGGGCAACTAAGTTTTGAGAAATTTTGCGAGTAGCTTCCTATAATGATATTGAACTATAAGTTAGAAGTTACGTAATTCAATTTACAAAATTTGTGTTGTCTTGGTACCAGTGCACAAAATTGTGTAGTGATGTAACTTGCCTTTTTCCCGCAATATTGTTTTACCAATGAAATTTGTTTAACTAACATAAATTTATAGAATGTCTAAAATTACTTCGGAAATTATTTCATATAGACGGACACCTCCGACATTCTACAATAGATTCAGTACACTATTTGGTTCTCAAATACGTTATATTAATGTTGCAAAGGTAGAACCTGTAAATTTATTTATAGTAACTTGCAGGTTTTACTTCGTATCACTTATATAAAGCATAAGGTTCATTGATATTTTTTTAAACCTCCTTTTTTTTTGCTTCAAAGATGTCAAATAATCTAACCGCAGAACATCCAGAAAAAATTGTCAATTCATCGGATGATATTATTCAAATAACCGACAATTTTAACAGATTGTATTCAGAAAATGGGAATAAATCAAAAGATTTTATTAATGAAATTGTCAAAGAAATGTTTAATTTGTATAATGAAGAAAGATTGAAAGGCAAAAATTACAAATCAGCTATTGACAAATGGGATCAATTTCTGGCAAAAAAGAATCAAAATCCAGATAAAATCGTCAATTGGTGTTTGGATAATCAAATCATTCCTATGGCTCAAATCATTCTTGCAAATTGTTATCGTTTTGGTAAATGGGTTGAAAAGGATGAAAATAAGGCATTTATTTATTTTAAAGGATCTGCTGATATGAAGGATGCTGAAGGAATATTGGGTGTTGGCGTTTGTTATTTTCATGGAATTGGAGTTGAAAAGGATAAATCTAAGGCATTTATTTACTATCAAAAATCAGCACAAATGGGTAATTCTAATGGAATGTGTTCTGTTGGTTATAGTTATCTTCATGGAGTTGGAGTTGAAAAGGATGAACATATAGCATTAGTTTACTATCAAAATGCTGCTGATATGGGTAATGCTGGTGGAACATGTAGTGTTGGTTATTGTTATCAACACGGAATTGGTGTTGAAAAGGATGAACACAAGGCATTCATTTATTATCAAAAATCCGCCGAAATGGATAATGCTGCTGGAATGTCTCAAGTTGGTTATTGTTATCTTCATGGAATTGGAATAGAGAAGGATGAGCGTAAGGCATTCATCTATTATCAAAAATTTGCTGAGATGGACGATGCTGTTGGAATGTGTCAAGTTGGCTATTGTTATCAAAATGGAATAGGTGTTGAAAAGGACGAATATAAAGCATTCATTTATTATCAAAAATCTGCTGATGCAGGTAATAAAGACGGAACATGCAGTGTTGGCAGCTGTTATAAAAATGGAATTGGAGTTGAAAAGGATGAATATAAAGCATTCATTTATTATAAAAAATCTGCTGAGATGGGTAATGCACAAGGAATATTTAATGTTGGTAATTGTTACGAACATGGTATTGGAGTTGAAGAGGACGAACATAAGGCATTTATTTATTATAAAAGATCTGCTGAGATGGGAAATGCTGGTGGAATGTCAAAAGTTGGTTATTTCTATCGAAATGGAATCGGAGTCAAAAGAGACTTGCAAGAAGCTACCAATTGGTACCAAAGGTAAATAAATATTTTTGATTTTTATTATATATTTATTTACTAATTTCAAATGCTTAAATAATTAATTAGAGAAAGAAGCCTAACATCAGGTAATTATCATTGTTGTTAACTTCAATACAATAGTTTAAGATAAAAAAAATTAATTAAAATTTGTATCATTAGACAAAGATAAATGGATACTTAAAAATTCTGATATTGATGATGATTTGAAAAATAT
Source organism: Cetraspora pellucida (assembly GCA_910591915.1). NCBI lineage: Eukaryota > Fungi > Glomeromycota > Glomeromycetes > Diversisporales > Gigasporaceae > Cetraspora > Cetraspora pellucida. The sequence continues at coordinate 6,294 of CAJVQA010003103.1, forward strand.
GTTGATTGAAAATAAATATAAATTGTTTTGGATCTCCTACGATGAATTTAAAAACGTTAAAAAGATAGGAAAAGGTGGATTTGCAACTGTATACGTTGCAAATTGGCTTGATAAAAGTCAAATTTTATTTATGACTGTCGCACTTAAACTACTTCATAAATCAAATGCTAGCAATAAAGAATTTATAAAAGAGGTGATTGTTTATTAAATACTGCATTTTAGTTATTAATTCGTGATCCAATGAAACCACATAGTAGAACCGTAGAGATATATGTTTATTACGCATTTTTTACCTTTTTGAATCTGAAAATTCCCACAAAAATAAGTACAATTGTTTATTAAACAAATCTTATACTTCTAATAAAAATTGTAGAGAAGAGAATTTCTATTATAATCGTCAATATCTGCCGAATGGATCGCAAGCTACGAATATTTTAGTCTTTGCGACTATATGTTTATTTGTTTACTACAAATGTATATATAGTTGTGAAGACTAATGCTTGTATCTTGCGATCTACAGGCTGATTTTGATGATTTAATCGTCATTTATAACCGTAATTCTCTTTTCTACAACCTTTATTATAGGATGAAGAGAAATTTACTTAGTAAAAAACAATTTGTCCTTGGGGAAATTCTAGATTCCAAAAAAGGTAGAAAATTTTCCCACATTTTACTGTTTTTTTCACTTGTTTCCGAGCGAATCACGAATTAATTACCAATAATTATCACTAATTATTTTTTTAATCAAATATCATTTTAATAATAAGCTAAAGGCATACTGTGACATTTGTCATAAACATCCAACTTTTTTAAAATGTTTTGGGATATCAAAAGATAACATTTCTAAAGATTACATTCTTGTTATGGAATATGCCGCTATGGGCTCTTTAAATAAAAACCTTCATTCTATAGCACAAATGGAATGGGAAAAGAAATTAAATCTTTTGCTTTGCATTGCTTCAGATCTTAAAATAATTCATTCACAAGACCTTATTCACCGAGATTTGCATAGTGGAAATATATTACAAAATGACTTGCATAGTGCATATATTACAGATTTGGGACTTTCAATATCAACAAATATGAATTCAAAATCTAAAAATACAGGAGTTTATGGTGTTTTACCATATATTGCACCAGAAGTTTTAAACGGAAAATCATATACTAAAGCATCTGATATTTACTCATTTGGTATAATAATGTGGGAAATTTTATATGGAAGACCTGTACCATTTGATCAAAACTCAGAATTACAATCCAAATCACAATTTCATTTACAAGTATGTGATGGTTTACGACCACAAATTCTTGAAGGAACAGCTTCATGTTATATAAACCTTATGGAAAGATGTTGGGATGCAGTCCCAGAAAATCGGCCATCAGCTGTAGAAATTTATGATATTTTTACAGAGTGGCAAAACAACAAAAATATTTTATTAGAATTATCCGAATCTGATAAGAAAATACAACGTATTGAAAATGACTATATGGAAACTTGTATTGAAAATTATAGAAGCAAACTTATTTTACATAATAACATTTATCAAGGTAAACATAAATTTATATTGTGCCGGATTATTGCTATTTTCGAAATTTTTCAGAATGGTTGGAAGTGAATACTTGGTTAAATATTATTAATAACCTTTAGAATTTTATCATTTGCGCATATGCCCCATAAGATCAGGTGAAAGTAAAATCAAATTAAACAAATTAACGCATTAATTTAGGGTAGGGACCAGAGTTAAGATAGGTTAGAGAATTTAAAAACTGTTCTTATACCAAAATTTTGCATCTTTCGATTTCACGTTACACCTGATCTTACGATCTGTTTGGTTGATCATGTGGGTGCGTTACAACTAAAGATGTAAAATTTGATGAAATTAATTTCACCAGCATCTCTAGTTACAACACACATGTATAAACCTTTTCTTTAAACTCTTAAATATGGCTTTGTTAGAAAAAAATTTAAAGTATTTACAAAATTTAACCATTTTTTACTGTCAACTGTTTTAAAGCCAAAATCAAATTAAAAGGAAATTTTGTTCCATTTTAATTTGAAATCGATGGTGTTGTGATAAAAGTTTGGCCAGAATTTAATACAAGTAGTATAAGTGGGCTTTAGAGGGTTCGAAGGAACTAGATTTAATTTTAATTTATTCTACATCATTAACTGTCAATATTTTGCTCATATAACTTTTTTTGCAATCTTTTTTTGTAGACACTAAACTTCAAGAATTGGAAATTAATGAATTGGAGATTAATGAATCGGAGATAAATCAATCAGAAACAAATTATTAAATAGTGTGAAATTTATAGTTATGTTCTTAATAATCATTATCCAAATAAAATTGAATTCTTAATTTTTTTTTTTTTTGACCTTATAAAAGTACTGATGTGAAAATTCTCAATTAAGATAAAATCTTGCTTCTCTACTTGATACCTCTTAGCCTATATCCAATATGCTTATCGTTATTGATCATTTGTTTATCTTATATTACAACCACTATTCTTGAGTGATTGTCGTATAATATTTGTTTATTTCACGACTTGGTTGTCGAAGTTCTTGTATTGCATCTCAACCACAGTGCATCATCATATGTTTTATATAATTCATGGGCATTATTTGAACGTACTGTTAGTAACTATACGTGTTATAAATACGTACTGTGCGAAACAATTCTGAGTATTTTATAGATAGCGCCTCATTAATAATGCGTTACTTAACTTTAGCCTTAACCAATCGAACTTATTCTGCAAATTCACTACAAAACAACACAAAGTATATTATAATTATTGTGTGGATATATAGTTAATTCCGTGGCCTTCAGTCATGAGACTGAAATATATCGAGCCCGTGTGTAATTAGCTTGTTCAATATATATAACCCATACAATAACTACCTCATGGTAATGGGTCTGGGTCTGATGTACAATCCCGTGCCAATGAGTAAAGGAAAAAGTTCGTACACATGATAGTTGGTTACTACTCAGAAGAATGATAGTGTTAACGTAAAGATTCAGTTTAAAAAAAAAAACACTTCAAAGATTTGCATAAATAGGCTCGATGTATTAAAACACTACTTATCTAAAATGCCATCAATAAAATGCCATCAAGAGTGTTGATTGCAGATCCCTCCCTCTATGATTTGTACCCGAGAACGATCTGGTGATTAAAATTTGGGTAATATAATTTAACAATGTCGCAATTCAGTAATCTGACGTCAACTATAAGCAAACCTGCCTATAATCAGATCAAAAGGTTATAATTAAGGATGGCTAATGTTTTTATTACGTAATTGATAATTATAATTTGGATAACCTGGATGTATTAAAATCCCGATTTACTTTAATGAAACTTGCCAAATTTGCAACTTTAATATTACTTGCAATTAGTTATAAAGTAGCTATATAGTTACTTTTATAGTTTTGCGTTTACTATACCATTTTATAAAAAATTTTATGAAATTTTAGTAAAAATATAGGAACGTAGTAGGTGTAGTGCTAACTTATAATAAATGCAAAACTATAGTAACTATAAAGTAACTATATAGCAACTTTATAGCTAATTGCAAGTACAAATTTGGCAATTTCATTAAAGTAACTATTCGGACTTTAATCATCACGTGCTATAATCAGTAAAATAATGTTTTTAAATCGCTTATAATTTGCCACAGATCCATGTTCACTAAAACAGTATTACAGTAGCAAATCTTGAATGAGTACCAAGTTTGTAGCTCAGTCGATATTTTTTAAAGTTCGAATATTCCAGTCTAGTTATTCCAGTTTAGTTATTTCAAAAAATTATAGGTATTTTCAAGCATCTAAATTCATAGTCTGAACTTGATTTGTAATTAGTAGAAGATAGTTTAATTAATCAAGTGAGTTTATTATTATAATAAAAAAAGGGATTATTTTTTTTATTATAGAGTTGTGCTAATTGGTTAAAATTTAATAACTGTTTTATAATAGTAAAATTATTGTATAAATTATTTAAATCAATCGTAGCACTCTTAATTATTAATTAATTATATGAAGAAAGATGCTTAAGAGCACCTTATATATAAATATTGTCAAATAAAAGAATAATACTTTGGATTTCAAGTTATTATTTATTATTTATCAAATTTAGTTTATACAAGTTTAAATAACTTATATATTGTATAATAAAAAAAGTTTTTACAAAATCAATTAAAACAAACTTGAAAATACAAATCAGGTATTATAAAAATAAATATTAAAATTTGAAGCAAATGAAATATAAAAATTTAAAATTCATATATTTCTATGTTATTTATTTACCAAATTATCTTTTTAATATTATAACAGTTTTCACTATTATAATAATTTTAATTATCTCAATGAGTTTTTTAATTGCTTATCTATCTTAATCTAATAGCTTATCCTTTAGATTTTATTTTCTAAACATGCAGTGACACTCATCAAGTTAACAAACACAAGACAATTTAATAAGTTACATAAATGTAAGAATCATCATCTTATATATTATAAAAATTAAATAATGATTTGGTGCTACGAAAATTTGAACATTTATTATTATATCAATTGAAACACAACTACTTACTAAGTATGTATAATTAATTTTTTATCATGTGATAATTGCTTATCATTCAACCTCTAACTATTCATTCAGTAAGTTTATTATCATAAGTTTAACTTTTGTATCCTTATTACTAATAATATATAACTCACAATTGTGTATATTATCTGATTTAATTTCTTAGAATCTATTTTTTGTCAAGTAACTTTTCCTTTGTAGTGTATTATTTATTTATTTAAAAAAATAATTTAATTAATAAACGTTCTTCATATTCATTGCTAAATTAACAAAATGATAAATATTCATAAACGCAAATAATACTATGCTCACCCTACTTGCTGGCAAAACTCAAAACCTTCAAAATAAAAACTTATTCCCAGTTAACACTTATAATTTTTATGTACGAATATACTGTACGTACGTACGTACATAGAAATTTTATCTTCCACATTCAACGTTAAATAAAATAAAGTTTAAGTTCGGTGTACGTACGTATTAAAGTGTTTTACAACATATTAGATATAGCCATTAAAGTTAATATCACGTGAATTTATCTAATTGTAAAATTGTCTGGACGACCCATCTATTTCCAGTATCCTGTGTTCCAGTGGACTGGACTAGAATAAAATATTTTTTCCTGTGAAATAGTTCAGTCCAGGTGACAACACTCCTTGGCACACATTCAAGCTTGGCCATTTGGTCGTGGCCATTATTTGCCAAATATTTATATAGAAAAGCTAGCAATATGATTGGTTAATATAATATAAATTAGAAACTTTTGGCCGAAGTTTGACTACTGGCCATTGGCCGTTATATATATTGGCCAAAAGAAGGGGTTTGCCGCAAGAAATTGTCAAAACTGCATTCAAGAATTGCATTACAGTAAGAGTTAGACACATGTGCCCCATGAGATATACCCTTTGCTAGTTTTGAAGGTCAGACGGACTATATGTATCGTACCAGGTAGATATAATCAAGTATATTTTTTTCTGTACGGTGCACTCTCCACACGAGTGTTGTCAAGTGAAAATGTGACTTTCGGCTTTCAATTTTATTATTTATTTACCAGATTCATCCCTTGAAAACCTGATGGCAATATATATGATACGTAATTACATACCATATATGTCATCAATAAGATTTTTCATGGACTAAACCGGTAATTTAAACTTGTAAGCTCGCATCCACCCTAATCTCAAACTCTAGAGATTCTGCCGAAAAGTATAGTCAACACACAGCAATAGGTAAACATAAAAAAAGATCCCAACATGTTGAATATAGATGTTCACCTCTAGAATGAACATGTCTATCTATCCGTTGAGAAGTGATTTCTGAGTTTGCCAATAATTGACTTTTTTATTTCTTTTTTTCTAACCTTTTAATTTCAATGATTATTAAATTTATCTGAGATTCAGAGATTTGATCAAGATCACATGAAATAAAATAGAGATGTGAAAATAAAAAGTGATTATTATATAACTTTATTGGTTCTGTAAACGCGATACTCAATTAGGAAAAGAATACGTAATTATGCATACCACGAGAATTTTCCAAAGCGCATGATTATGCCAATCAAATTGCACGTGGCTGATTTCAAGTCCTCAGTTTGGCGTAGAACATTTTCCAGACTGATTTGTCTCGGAAATCACATGACCAAAAATTTTTGCGTCACTAATTTATTTTCCGTTCCTCTGACTAGAACTAGTTAATTTTAAGCTATCGAATCAATTTATAATCTGAAATTCGAGGCAACTGCTATATGAAAGAAAGACATGAACTCTTCGGTGTAACCAACTAAAAGGCTAAGACTTTCACTAAAAGGTAGTTTTACTCAAAGTGCTCGATTTGTCATAAACAAGGAAGCTTTAAAGGAAGAACTTGATACAATAGGCTTTTAACCATTTTAATACATTCTCTTTGAATTATTGTTACTATTAACCTGAATTAAAGATGTATTTCTTCTAACTTCATTTACAAGAACTTCTATCACATTCCATCTCATCTATTTTATCCTATGAATTTCAAGAAAGAGTCGAAGAATTTCATAGTGATTTGCGCTTGGAGGCTGTGAAAATGGGAGGATTCATTTTACTTTTTCTTTTTCATTTGATTTTCACATACTATTTTGCTCTTACATTCTTTTTCGGGTGAATGCGAAAGCCAAAAGAATTTTCACGTTTTTCTGCATAGCCTTTGATGCAGCCTCCGCCCATTTTGGCGTTATTACCTTCTTCGTGTTCAGAACTCATGCGATTATGAATTAAATTACTTTACTTTTATGGTTAGTGCTTCCGGATCAAATTCGACGTAGGATCATCGATCAGGATCAGGATCACTAAATTTCTTGTACGTATTAAAAATCATGTACGTACAGTACGTTCGTATATGCGTACAAAGTAAATATTTTGCAGAAAATATGTAATATCTGATACTCATTTTATATCGCGCTATCTTGTTAAATTTGTGATATATAGTTTAGTGGATAAGATGATCGAAATTTTTGTAGATGAAGAGAAACGGATTTTCAGGAAATTTTGTATAGGGTCTTGCAGAGTTGTACAAGTGAAAATTGTTTTACAAAGTTACATACGCACATGCATTATATTGTTTATTACTGAATTAGGATATCATAAAAACGGATGATTATCGTTATAGTGATACTCGATAAAAACGAAAAGACAGTTTGATCAGATGCATTTTCATCTTACGTTTATAGGCTTAAAATTTACTGTCAGTTATATATATGTGTAGATCAGTGATATAATTTAGTAGAAATGATGTTATTATGAAATATATTTGACTATTAACGTTAATGAACAATTATTCACGTCATTGTCAATCAGTAAATACTCACATAAATATCGATATGATCTTAATTTCATGTTTCTCACGAATATCTTTTTGCTTTTTTGTTTACGTTTTGTTCCCTACTCACATATCGATATCATCCTAAAATCCTAAACTGTGAATATTTGTATATATTTATAGTGAAAGGGTTATTATTAAACAAACCTTTTTAATTGGACAAAAATAAAACATTGTAAAAATGGGAATAAGCCTGGAGGCCGGACGACTTGTTGTAATTTTAACAAACACTTTAACCACAGTTAGTGTTCATATCTGTTAATAATAAATCTCGATATCGTACTTTTTTGTGTCCTGGATTTATCTGTGTTGTGCTCTTTAGATTGTAGGTTTGATCCTTATCGTGTTGGGGCTTTATGAACTCGCATCTCCAGACGTAAGCTTGTATTCAACCGCGATTCCTCTTGCAACTATCATTTTTGGCATTTTCATTCTTTTGATTTCTATTATTGGATGCTGTGGTGGAATAGCCGAGAGTAAACCCGTCTTATGGGTTGTATCCTTTTTTTTTTGCTTTACCAAATTTTATATTATGATAAATTTGTTTTTCTTAACCGATAAATTTGTTCTAAAAAAAAAGTATTTCGTTATTCTTTTGATCTTGATAGTTTTCCAAGTCATTATTGCGATTATTACTTTGATCGACACACAAAATGCATGTATTCCCGATTAATAAATTCATTTTTAAACCATTATCGTTACCGTTATTAATGTGTTAACATTCATTACTTTTTTAGGTTGAAAGAATTCTTGACACTTGGTGGCAAGCTGCTTATGATGATAATCCGAGAATAATTCGTGACATCGAAGATAAGGTAGATCGCCTAAGATCTTCTCTTATTATGCCTAAATAATTATAGTTTAAAAATTATTATTAAATTATTATTAAATTATTATTAAATTATTATTTTTTTTTTGTCAATAGTATTCGTGCTGTGGATTTAGGAATGTAACAGATCGTGCTGTCCCAAAGAAACGTCCAGATGCTTGCGTTAATAGCTCTTGGTTCGGTTATGATAGACCGTGTTTGGACGTTTTAACTCTATCCTATAAACATCATCAAGTTGCATTCGGTGTCTGGGGGATTATCTTGGCCATTATTCAGGTTAATTTATGACTATGAATTTTTTTGATTTTTTTGATTTTTTTTTTAACTTTATGTCTTATAATTCGTTTTATACAGGTCATAGCTCTAATTTCGGCATACATTCTTATTGTGAATTTACCGACTTCAGAACAACGAGATCGTGAATATAGAGCTGAACATGAACGGCTTATTAAGATTGGTCGTGGTGGTGATCCGGAACAACCATCTAAACCTTATTACACTGATAGAGGTGCTGGTGTGAGTAGTGGTTCGTCAGGTGCAACACATGGTCAATACGGTACTGTTCCATAAAATTTGTTGCTATAATAGTATAACATTGGTGAAAATATCTTCGTTTTGTTAAGGAAGCAATGCAAGAAACTTATAAATATTGGTAAAAAAAAGAGTTATGTTTTATTCTTAGGTATCTATTCTTTCATTTGCTTATATCATAAAAATAAAACATTCCAATTTTCATCGAAAGCAAGTGAAAAAATTTACATAGCAATCGAATAACAAAATATCTAAAATGATTTTTTTTAGTTTAAGCTTTAATCAAAGAACTGTTACTTTAAATAAACAATGTATAGCATTGGCAATTTAGTAAATAAAATATCGACTCTGGATATAATGAACTTACTCTATAACCATAGTGTTCGGTGTAGAACATAGTAAATTATTCTATAAGGAACTTTTAAACTTTTTTTATTACAAGAAAATGTCAGTTCATTATAAGAGTTTATTGTACAGTATATTAAAAATTGCAGAATTCAAATCATTTTTTTTGGATTTTAAAATATTAATATAATTAATATAATCGATTATCATTTCAAAAACAAAGGTGAATTGCAATTTCGATATATAGTTTAAAATCGGGTTATATATAAACTCTTTTAATCTTAAAACCAACTGTATTATGTGATTTTGTCAAGTTTTAAATAGGCCTTGGTTTCCTTTACGGATTTAGAGTTTATATTCAATTTTATTAATGGTCTTTAATGGTAGCAAAAATTTTTCACATTTAATAGTAAATAGTAAATAATCATATAGCTGATATTTCTTTTTTGATAAAAGTAATGAACTGTGGAAAGAATTATCAAAAATCATCTTTTTTTGAGTCGTCCCTTTCGACTAGGTCTCGCATTTTTAGACTTTCGTTTTTCTTTTATTCTTCTTTGCTTGCAAATTTGTTCTACAGTTTTGAGTTCATTTTTGGCTTTGACAGAATTCCGGGAATTTGCTTTTTTCGAATTCTTTTGTTTTTTCTCGTGATTAATTGCAAGAGGATCCGAGGGTTCGGAAGAATCTGGTGTTTTGTGCCTAAATTTTTTAACGTCAAAACGCGCTGATTGTATTTCTTTTTCTCCAGTACGAGGTATTAATAACTTATTTTGCTGTTGCCACTCCATGAATCTATGGAAATAAGAAATTGAGGATATTGACTTAATATTTAATAAATTCAAGGTTAAATTTTACTAACCTCCCACTTTTGTATGTAGCCGGTAACTTTGTTCCATTTTCACTGATAATATATTTCTTGTTGTCAGACCCTATACCATCACCACGAACAAAATTCTTCTTTTTACTATCCCATCTTAAACCTTTCCTTTTATTCGCACCCGCAATCTGTTCATCATTTTGAGGTCCCAAAAGAGCTCTTTTTGATTCCTCAGCAAAAGATATGCCTTGATTTACTGAATATCTATTGCAGAAAATTATTGTGAAAAAAATCATTCATTTCACCTATTCATTTAAATTTAATAACAAATTATCCAATTTACAAACCCCTTTTCTGTATTTGCATCTTTTTGATAATGAGAAATATAGTATTCCTCATCCCGAAAATTATCTCTTTTCTGCCTTTTAGCTAATTAAGTGTTGATTGAGGATGTATCAATATTAATGGTTGGTATCAGAAAATCATTTTCTCACAAAAAAATTACTAACACATTTTAGTAGAATTGTCGGTCTTTCGTTTCTTGGTTTTGCTAACATCTGGTAACTAAGTTAAATAAATGTTAGAGCTTAAAATATAACACGTAAATAAATAAGAAAACTAAAAAAATTTAATATACCTTTGCTTCGGCTTCATGACGATTGGATGCACTTCCACAATTTATTTGTATTTCCTTTGTATTGGTTGTTGCTTTCACTGTAGTTTCTTTACGTTGCTTTATTATAGGTGATACAATTGATGTTTTTTTTTTCCCTCTATTTCCTAGTTCTAAAATCGTCTAACAAAATGAATGTAAACGATTTTAATAATAATAAAGTTACATATAATAAACCGATTTAATCTAAATTAACTCACCTCAGGTGGCCGAAAATTTGAAATTGAATTTATGAAATTGAGTCGACTTTTTTCTTGATCATTTACTTGATCGGCTTGAAATAATATGTTTGTTAATAATTTTTACATATAACTATAATACAAACACTTATATATATATATATCTCTACAAACCAAAAAGAACGTGCACATCATTCAAATTATTCATATCTACAACTTCCTTTGCTCTTTTATAACTTTCTGGTGCTGCTGATGATTTAGATTTACAAAATAGTTTATAACCATTTTTCGCCACATCGCAAAGAGATTTTAAGTCATTAACTTCCTGTTGTTTTCCTTTTACCCATTCCATATAAGATCCCAGAAGGTCATGAGGGAAAGATCCGATAATAATATCTGAAGTATAATCAGGTGTTGAATCTACAGCCGAACCAATTAATAATCGACGACCAAGAAAAAGTTGAAGATCAAGTAAATAGGGAAGCTATAATATTGTAAAACTCTTCAATTATAAAATTGATTTTTAAAAAAAAAATTTGATTATTTTGTTTAAGAAAACTATTGACATACTTCTTCAGGTGTAATTAAAGAATAAGCACAACCTTTTCTACCAGCTCTAGCTGTTCTCCCTACTCTGTGAACAAACATTTTACTACTATCTATAAAGTCATAATTGATTACATTTTCCAATATTGGAATATCTATTCCACGAGCCGCTAAATCTGTCACAACTAAAATATTAGTTCGACCACTACGAAAATTGTTTATTTGTATTTTCCTAGCTGTTTGATCTAAAGAACCATAAATATAAGATGTTTGAAATCCACAAAGGTTCAAAAGATTTGTAATATATTCAACATGATGTTTTGTTGATACAAAAATAATTGTTTGATTAGATAACAAAGATTGTGATATTGTATTTGATGAATTGTCGTCTTTATTATTGGAATTTTTAGATATAGTGACTGATGAAGTGGGAGTAAGATGTATTTTAATGACTTCATATAGAAGATATAATAATGCGGCCTCTTTTTCCAATTGTTTCACGGAGAAAAATGCCATCTATTGATAGATGTAATATATTAAATTTTATAGAATTTTATTTATATATTTGACAAAGTTTAATAAATGAAATACAGTCCATACCATTAAATCGGTGCTAATCTTGGTATCTGTATCTAGTCGTACTAAACTTGGATCTTGAAGACCAGCATTTGCAAATTCCACAAGTGATTTTGGCAAAGTAGCGGAAAAAAGCATTGTTTGACGTGATTGAGGTAGTCTATGCAATATTTCATGAAGCTGTGCTGAAAATCCTAATTCAAATAATCTTTTAAGGGTAAAGAATAATTAGCGTTATAATAAATTTAATGGGGATTATTAAAGTACATTCATATCCTTTCATTATTACCGATCTGCTTCATCAAAAACAACAAATTCAACGGTTTTAAGTTCAAGTTCCATTTCCACAATTAAATGAAGAAAACGCCCAGGAGTTGCTACTATACTACAACACAAGATTGGTCAATTAATTTAATGATTGAATAAAATATTAATTGTTTAAACAAAATGTATATAAAAAAAAAATACATACATGTCAGGATTGTTTGCAAACATCGCAAATTGCTCCTCTAAACTGTCACCACCAACTAATAGACAAGTTCTCAAATCTGTATATTTAGTGAGCTCTTTGCATACTTTTTGTGTTTGAAGAGCTAGTTCACGTGAAGGAGATAATATAATCGATCTAGCACCAACCTAATTCATAATGTAGCATTCGTATTATATTAACACGACAAAATAAAGCCATTAGACTGTACTGTTTGTTAAAAAACAAAGAATTATACATACTTTTGCAGAATGAACTTTTAATTTTTCTATAATCGGAATCAAGAATGCAGCAGTCTTGCCGGAACCTGTGCGAGCCATGCCTACTACATCTTTACCGTCCATTATTAATGGTATTGTCTTGCGCTGTATTGGAGTTGGAACCTTAAATCCTTTATGCAGTATTGCCTTATATATTGGGTAGCTTAATCCTTGTTAAAATTTTTTTTTTAAAAAAAAAGGTTGATTTTTTTTTGATTATAAAACATTCAATTTCATAAAATAAAAAATTAACAATTAATACCCATGGATTGGAAACCACCCGATTTTTTCTTTTTTCTATTTTGTGCCTGTAATTGTTTTGAAATAATAAATTCATCCTGTTCTTCAAATGAATCCTCATCTTCAATTTCTTTTGTTAATGAACTTGAAATATCCAAATCTTCTTTTAATTGAACCTCTTGCGTTTCGGATTTGTTATGCATAATTTCATGGAAAATGATTAACAGAAAAAATTTTTTTTGATTTTTTCAATCACAATTTATCGAAAAATTCTGATTGGTAGTGTTTCGATGATCTTAAATAGTTGATCATGTTATACGACACTGATTGCCTATTAGGGTATGGTTCAAAAATATAGGATTCGAACCGAAAGATTCAAAATGTATATAAAGTATAATTCTCGATATAACAGAAGGATTGGGCTATTAGTACCAAATTCGTTATATCTAAATTTACCAATAGTTCCGCTATATCGAGATAACTTAAACATAATAGATAAGAGCAAAGATAAACTTCGTTAACACATGCGTTCATTACACCGAGGTTCGAAATTATACTGTAGTTGACTCTCTTTTTGATTAATCTCTATACCGACTTTGGATAGATTTAGAACAAATAGATTAGTCATATAACTAATACGATTTTATATAACGAATATTCGTATAACTACAACGATTATGGTCTACTTAATTAATCGCATAAGTTATTGTTAAGTAACTGATTTTCATATAAATATAGTTCTGATATAATGATTAAAGATCGGTGAAAGTTTGCCTATTCATCCTATTATCTGACTTAAGTTCTCTTTAAACCATTAGAACTTTAACTTATAAATGGATATTAAGAAACAGCACATCATTTTTTTATGTGTAGGCAATTTTTTTAAAGATTTTTTTAATCAAAGTAATTTGACTGTCTCTAATACTTTTAAATATAATGGTAATGATAATGATAATGATTTTTTATTTGGCATGTTAATTACATGCTATACAAGTATACTTGCCGGCAAAATGGCAAAACCTGGACAAATTCAAAAAAACAATTGTTATTTATAAAAAATTGAATCAA
>CAJVQA010003104.1:0-20268 GCA_910591915.1 Cetraspora pellucida
CTTAGTTCAGAATTATAATTTAGATTATCTAATTGTTTGCTTGTTGTTGCTAAATTTTTACTACTTGCAACTAAAATCCATTCTGAAGATTCGGATTTATTTTTTATATTTGTAATTATTCTATCAGTTATATTATCAATATTTTTAATAGTTCTATTTTCAAAAATATTATTGCTCCAAATACGATGCCAATAGAATAATTTTGTTTAAGGATTTTGATAAATATGTTCTTTAAATCCTAAATCTAATGTAACTTTTTTTATTTGTTCTAAAAAGATGTCTTGATTAAATTCAATATTAAATATTCTATTATCGAAATCTTTTTTGTTTTCTTTTTCAAAAATTTTATTATATTACCAGATCCATTTTGAATTGGTTTACCTTCAAATTTAATTATATATCGAAATCTTTCAAAAACACCAATTTTTATCAAATTATTATTTAAATATAATTTTTTATATAACTCTTCTACAGACTATTTTCAGTTAAACAAATATATATAGCAACAATATTTGCTTTATCATATTTTATATCTACTCTACAATGTTTTCGATTAGTCAACTTTGGTAAATTTGTTTAACTTAAATACCCATAAAAATCATCTATTAAAATTGCAGTATCTTGATCATAATCAATAGTCTCATTATTATATTCTTTTTATTGTTTTATATCATCTTTTCATACATTTTAGGAAAAAGATCAGTACAAAGTTTAGATTTATCTGTATTATAATCTCTCTAAATATAGATTACACAGGGCTTCTAATAGTGATTGAGATCTTTTAAAGAATTAATTTTTGTTTTTTTTAATCTTTTTTTAATTAATATCATTCTATGAGCAGATTTTACCCAATCTATACATTTTAGTACATGGTTTGCTAAAACTTCATGAACTTCTTTTTCATTTTTTAAATCTTTATATGCTTCTATATAGTTCTTATCATTATTTCTATTATTATCAGATTTAAATAAAAATGGTTCTGCAATTAATGGATCACTACTAGTTTTTGAAAATAGTTTTTTACAATTTTCATTACAATATTCACAAATTTTTGATAAATCTTTAAAATCACATTTGCATCATTGTTCTTTTTTTAAATTAGAATTATGTTTTGGCAATTTGTATCTGTCATAATCTTTTGCTGTATATGCTAAGCATTCCTTATCTGTTTTATTTGCAAATTTAAAATAAAGATTTACTTCAAAAATTAACTTTAAACCTGAGTCTTTTTTTGTTTTAGAATCATATATACCAATATGTAATTGTGTGTCTTTTTTTAATTTTACAAACTCTTGAGCATAAAATCTTCTGGTTTCTAATAGATTATTGTAATAAATAAAATGAACAATCAGATGATTTAAAAAATTTTGAAATATGATCATAAAATATATTAAGTTGTTCATACAATATGAAATTAAAACGATAAAATCTAGTTATTGAAGTGATTTTTGTTGATATTTTTGTATTTTATATATAAAAAATTCCAACTGATATTTAAAATACTAGTTAGAAAATAGATTTATTTAATATAAATATATATAGTTAAAAAATGATATTATTAGAGAAATTGTGATTTATAAAGAATTTTATTAAGACAATCATCTTTGATCTATTAATAAAAATGTTTGTCTAGCAAAAAAACATATAGTCTCTTATTATCATTTTTGTTATTTCATTAATAAAATTTTGAAAAATGAGCTGATTTCGATTATTATGAATTTTTGTAATAGAATTAGCAAAGACATATGGACAAAACTTCATCAAAAATTGAATTTATTTCATGAATAAATATCTATTTAACTTGAAATTTAATATATGAACTCTTGAATATTATCTGCACCAACTTTATTATCATCATATAGTATGTTTCATTTAATTATTGTAATCAAATTTAATATAATCATTTTCTATAAAAATTAAAAAAAAAAGTTGTCAGATGAGAAATCATATTTTACAAGAAATTTTATTAAAACAATCATCTTTGATCTATTAATAAAAATGTTTGTCTAGTGAAAAAATATATAGTCTCTTATTACCATTTTTGTTATTTCATTAATAAAATTTTGAAGAATGAGCTAATTTCGATCATTACAAATTTTTGTAAGAGGATCTGTAAAAAAACATAAATAAAACTTCATCAAAAATCAATTAAGAAAATATAATTTGTAAAGAAATATTTTTATTATTTCTTAAATATCTGAAGCTGAGCTTAGTGATATTCAGTTGAGACAAAAATCTAAATTGACTTAAGAAAGAAATCTTTATCTTTTTATATTTTTTTTTTAATGTATTATTGGAATTTAAACTCCTTTATATACACTTATAATATAAACTAGGAAATTTTTAATTACATAATTTTCTGATCATATGTATAAAATTAATTAGTATTGAGTCAATTGGGGTGCATCAATTCATTTGACATTTGACTGAGTCACTAATTTTTCTATGAGTCATTTTTACTAATAATTAATTAATGCTAAGTTATAAGATGAAAAACTATAAAGAATTTTTAAAAAAATTTTATTTAACATTGTTTAATTAAATAGTAATTTGATTGCTGATCTATAGATGGTACATCAATTCATTTGACTCTAGTCATGTGATTTCTTTTTGAAATTGTGAATTTATATTTGTTTTTTATATTAGCATTATAGTTGTTATTAGCAATAAGAGATGTAGTACTGGAAAAAAAAAATCAATAAAATATTTTTTATTGAACAACTTACAACAGTTGATAATTTATATATCCTTCTATAGAACAATATATATATACATATCAAAAAATCTACTCATAAATCTATATTATCTTGGTTTACTAAATTTTTCAATCTTATTCAAACCAATACAATTTCTCAAATATGACTATATCTTAACTTATCAAATATTAATACCTTTACTAATTTCTTCAACACAATTACTCCTTATCACTTATTATCATTAAATAAATAGTTTCTTGTTTTTAATAACTCACAAATCTGCTTTACAAAAAATTTACTTAATATTTTCTTTTTTTATAACATCTTTTTTAGTTTAATATTTCTAATTTTTACTAACTCATCTACATTAATATTTCAAACTTTTATTAATATTTCTTATATTAAATCATTAAAAAAAGATGTAGTGACTTAGTAAAGTAAATAAGTTGTTATACTTTCAAGTGATAGGTTATGAGTTTAAAACCTACTGATGGCAAAATTTGAATAATTACTTATATAATATATAGACAGTATTATGATGATGACATTCTGGCAATCAGTTAGGATAAGATACCTGTAACTATAGTCACATTAGCATAACTGGCAGGTCTGGAACATCTGTGTAACCTGTTATACAGATGAATGCAAACTAGTACCAAGTGGTACAAACCTAAAATAAGTTCTTAGGCTATGTAAATCTATAGAACTAGGAAGCTGAAGCTTACTTCGAAATTCCAAGCAGAAAGGTAATATGGATCTTTTATAGTACTACTTTAAGGCTAAACCTAGAAAATAAATACCAATGTGAAGAATTCAGGTAAGCAAGAACCTCAAGTAAGAAGTACCACCAACCAGGCTGCCAGATTTCAGACTGGAAGAAAAGGATATTAGACCAGTCTCAATATATCAAAAACAGGTTACAGTCCTTCTGAACTATTTGGATTAGGAGTCTGAGTTCAAAACAAGAGTATATTAAAAGTACTAGGGATATGCTATAAAGTCAGTACTGAGATCTGAGTGAACTCTATAAGGATAGCTCATGTTAGTATTCTAAAAGTAAGTAGATAGTTAACAATAAGGGGCTCTCTGTGTCTTACTGGCAGATAATGTATTCTGAAATATATAATAGCCTGGGAACTAGTACAAAAAAGGTAGATAACCATACTGCTCAGACAGTATACCAATTAGATATATATAGAAGGTAAGTCGAAGATTTTAATATGACAGGATGGATGATCAGAAGGTTTAAAAAGATAATTTTCTATTAGATTATAGGTATGGCATCTAGTGTAGAACCTTAGAATAGACTACTTAAATAGGCAACCAAAAGTTGCATATATAACTAGCTATATTCTCATCTCTGTAAAAATAGTTGTAATAGCTAACTCAATATAAAGTTAATAAAGTATCACTACAAGTATGGCCTTTAATAAAAAAAAAAAATCATTAAAAAAGAATAACTATTTACTCTATATTGACAATCATAAAATTTATGCACTTATTAATATTCAACAACAAGTAATTTTAACCTTTATCTTACCTCAAATACCAACTATTTATATTTCTAATACAGAAATTTAAATAATTTAAAAAAACATATCATCTTTCTATTATCAAAACCAACTTACTAATCTATTTTTATTAACTAAAAATCTTTTAAATAACACTTATTTCTATACAGATGTTTCAATTATTAATGCACAAACACCATATTCAAAAATTGGTATTGGATGGATCTTTGAATACAATACCTAAATCAAATTTAACTATACAATTTTTTTATACTCTGATTCTACTTAAGCAGAACTTAAAGCAATTGTTTATCTTTTACTTATCCTACCAATAAACTTACAAAGTAATATACATCTTGACAATCTATTAGCTTTAAAAAACATTTAATTATTTTCTTATTTACACAAATTCTTATATATTAAAAACTGTGATATTTTATTTATTATTTACCATTTTATTTAAACAAAATTTCTTAAAATCTCTTTTCATAAAGTTAAATCCTATTCTAACAATTATTTTTATAATTAAGCTAATTTCTTAGCTAAACAAGATATCTCTAAACACTTAATTAAATTCAACTTTACAACATTACTTCTGAATTATTTTAAATAGCATAACTATACAATACCTACTAAAACCCAACTATTTCTACAAAATATAATTACTATACAATTACTTTTTTCTTGATCACAAGCAAATCCTTTCAAAACCCATTCTTTATTAAATAGTCAACAAATGTTGACATTATCAATTCTTTTAATAATGATCAAAATTTCTATACATTCTGGTTTAAAATTATTAATAACAACCTATCTACTATGTAAAACCTTAATTTATAATATCTGCTCTTATATACTACTTTAAATTATATTTATTGTCAAACTCTTGAGAATATATCATATCTCTTTATATGTTCTAAACAAAAATATAATCTTCAACAAATTCTTCGAACTTTAATTTCAAATACTAGTCAACAATTAAATATTTTTTTTAAACTTTTAGATAAAATTTATATTATTTTGTCACAACAAACAAATATTTTAATACACTCTTACTTTCTTAATCTTATTGAAAGCCTTTTTTTTATATCTCAATATGACAATATTAAAATATTACTTTATAAAACAACATTATACTTTTTTATAGCTCTATCAAATACTTCTCTAAATTGGATTTATCAACATATATAACTACTATATAATATTTTTTAACAACAATAAAAAAAAGCTCACAACATAACTAAATAATCTAAACATTCAAAAATATATTCTTTAACTCTACTTTCTAAATTAATTTTAATACTATTAATACACCTACTATAAATTTAACTATATCTATTAAAAACTGGTTAATTCTAGACTATACACTTACTAAGTATATTTACTAATGCCAAGACTATTACATTAGATTTCCTCCAACCTTTTTATACTTAAAATTAATTTAAAATAATTAATAATAATGTTATATAGAAATAGAGGTATAATATCATATTGGGTGTTTTAAATAAGTAACACAAATATAGTTTAGAAATCTTTAATATAATTATTTTTATTATCTAATAAAGTTTCTACTTTGGAATAACAAAAAAAAATAAAAAATAAATTTAAAAGTTATAATAATCTAATTATTATAATCTAAAAGTATTAATTTAATAATAAAACAAATAAAATATTAAACATATTTAATATTTAAATTTATACAAAAAAGCAATATAGGTGTATAGTGATCTAATAAAGTGGTCAGATTGTTAATCTTTCAAGTGGTAAATTGGATGTTCAAATTCTATCAACAGTGAAAATTTAAATAATTATTTATGTAATATTTATATTATAGCAACTGTTACTAATAATTAGATTAGGATACTTGTAATAGTAGTCATACTAGCATAACTGACAGGTCATGAGACATTTGTATAACTAGTTATACAAAAAATACAAACCAACAAATTAGGTAATATAAATACTAGATAAGTTCTTAAGGTTATATAAATCTATTAAAATTAAATAACAAGAAGCTTATTTAAGAAGATCTAAATAAAGAGGTAGCTAAATCTTTAATAATTTTACTGTAAAAGTTAATCTAAAAAAACAAATATCAAAGTTATAGTACTTAATCATAGTACCTGGATGGGCAAAAACCTTCAGATTGGAAGTTTCAAAGATATCATCAACTAGATTACTGAAATGAACTGAAAAAAAAAAATATTGAGTTGATTTGATATATTAATAAACTAATTATAGTCTTATACAAATTATTTGAATTAGAAGTTTGAACAAAAGACTGAACAAAAAACAGAAATATACTAAAGTACTAGAGTTATATTGAAAAGTAGATATTAGGATCTATATGAATTCTACAAGAACATAGTAATTAAATAATATAACTCTAATCACAAATATTAGTTCTGTTATAGTGATACTTAGATTAGTTATAAAAATAGATACAGAAAACTTTAAAAGATTTATCTTAAGAATAAAATAGTTCTAAGATTAAAACAATAATTTGAGTATCTGAATATAACTCAGTAAGGTTAATACAGATTGTAAGTTTAGAAAGTTTAAAATAAAACATACAAACAGAAATGTTAGATGCAGCAATTAGTAGAGAATCTTTAGCTAAACTTCATAAATAGGTAATATAAAAAAGTATATATATAGCCAATTGTATATTCTCTTATAGTAGTTCATTGAATTATATTACCAAAAAGTTATTAATAAAAGTCAAAAGACCAAAAAGGTTATCTTAATATTAAAAAAAATAATAATACAAAAAAGCAGTATTTAATAAATTAATTTTTATTAATTTAATATATAAGACATAAAAGTATTAAGATTTATTTAACTAAATAGCAATAGAAGTTCTTTATTAAGTAAAATTTATAGCTTATATTTTTTTAATACATTTTAATTATCTTTTTCTAATATTTAATATTTATATATAGATCTTATAATAATTAATAATAAAATAAACAGGGGTGTGGTAACTTAGTAAAGTGGTCAGGTTGTCAACCCCTCAAGTGGTAGGTTGGGTGTTCAAATTCATTGATGGTGAAAATTTGGATAATTATCTATGTAATATTCATATTATAGTAACTGTTATTAATGATTGGATTAGAATATCTGTAATGATAGTCACACCAGCATGACTGGCAGGTTATGTGGCATCTGTGTAAGTATGGCATTACACAGAGGAATGCAAACTGACAAATTAGGCAGTGCAAACACTAGATAAGTCCTTGTGGCCGTGTAAATCTGTTGAAATTAGATAACAAGAAGTTCATTTGGGAAAACCCGAGTAGAGAAATAGCTGGATCTTTGATGGCCCTACTGTAAAGGCTAGTCTAGAAAAATGGATACCAAGATCGTAGTATCTGGTCATAGTAGCCAGATGAGCAAAAACCTCTAAGTTAGGAGTCTTGGATGTACCACCAACCAGGCCATCAGAACGAATTAGAGAAAAAGAATATCAGGCTGATCTGATATACTAATGAACTGGTCATAGTCCTATACAGGTTATCTGGATTGGAAGTTTGGTAAAAAGGCTGAACAAAAGGCAGAGGTATACTAAAGTACTGGAGTTATGCTATGAAGTAGATACTAGGGTCTAAGTGAACTCTACAAGAGCATAGTAGTTTAATGATTAGTCCTGACTGCAAGTGTTAGTTCTGCCATAGTGATATCTAGATCAGCTGTAAAAATGGATACAGAAGGCTCTAGGAGGTTTATCTTAAGGATAAATTAGTCTTAAGGTTGAAGATAATAATTTGGGCATTTAAGATAACTAGTAATATTAATACAGGTTATAGGTTTAGAGGGTTTAAAGTAAATTACCCAAGCAGAGGTGTTAGGTACAACAATTGGTAAGGAACCTTCAGGTGAACTTTTTAAATAGGTAATATAGAAAAGTTATATATGTAGCCAATTGTATGCTCTCCTGTAGTGGTTTATTGAACCACAATAATTAATAAAAGTCAAAAACCAGAGAGCTCACCTTAATAAAAAAAAAAAAAAAAAAAAATAGACTAGGTGCTAAAAAAAATAATAAAATTGATATTTTTTTAAAAACTGTTTTTTTATATAAATTAATTTAAAATAAGATTAAGATTATTTTTTACTTAAAACTCAAAAGTAGTTGTATTAATAAAATTTTATAATGTAGCTGCTTAAAGTTTGTATTTTTTTATAATTTATTATAAGATTTATAATATAAAAATTGATTTTCTAAAGATTGTTAATTTCATCTTTTTTCTTAGCATCTAGCTTAAATATTTATTT
This sequence comes from Cetraspora pellucida, assembly GCA_910591915.1. Lineage (NCBI taxonomy): Eukaryota > Fungi > Glomeromycota > Glomeromycetes > Diversisporales > Gigasporaceae > Cetraspora > Cetraspora pellucida. The sequence continues at coordinate 8,483 of CAJVQA010003104.1, forward strand.
CTAAATAATGTCTTTCAGATTATTAATTATTTTTTAAAATAGTAACTTTCTTTTATATATTAAATTATCTTAGCTTATAAGACAAAAAAATACTTTGTTACTTTTATTATTATTATTATTATTATTATTATTATTACTATTAATTAAGGCCAATGTTAATAGTAGCTAATGCTTTTATTTGTACTTTTAGTAAATATATTATATATTACTTGTACAAAATAAGCATACATCTAGCTATATATGTAATTTTAGATATCTATTTAAGTAGTTTGCCCAAGGGTTCTACATTAACTGCTATACTTATAATTTGCTAGAAAACTATCTAATTAAATACTCTAATTCCTATATTGCATCTAAACAATTAACTATCCCAGTTTCTGTACATATAAGTGTCATCTAACCCAACATTTTGCCTCTCTTCTGTACATCTGTTAAGCTGTTATTCAATTTCAGAGCATGTTATCTGACTATAAGGCTCTAGGAGCCTTTCTGTTAACTACCTACTTACTCTATAAAACATTAACAAGGCTTGCTCTTACAGAGTTTACTCAGACCTCAGCACTTACTTTACAGCATATTCCTAGTACTTTTAGTATATCTTTGTTTTTTTTTTAAACTCCTAATCCAGATAGCTCGATAGGACTATAATCAGTCCATTGGTATATTAGGTTAGCTTAATATTCTTTTCCTCTGGTCCTCCTAGTTGGACTTCTGGCAGCCTGGTTGGTGGTACCTTCTACTCAGAGGTTTTTGCCTATCTGGATACTTTATATTAGTATTTATTTCCTAGATTTAGCTTTTACAATAGTACTGTTAAAAATTTGTATTACTTTTTTATTTAGGTTTTTCCAAATAAGCTTTTTGTTTCCCAATTTCTACAGATTTACATAGCTACAAAGACTTATTTTAGGTTTGCACTACCTAATGCTGGTTTGCATTTCTCTGTATAACCAGTTACACAAACACTCTATAACTTGCCAGTTATGCTAATGTGATCATAATTACAGATATTTTAACCCAATTATTAGAAACAGTTACTAAATACAAATATTATATAGGTGATTATCTAAATTTTTACTATTTGTGAGTTTTGAACTCATAATCTACCACTTGGGGGTTAACAACTTATCTATTTTACTAAGTTACTATACTCCTAGTACTTTGTTACTAATTTTTAGATTATCTAACTTTTTATTTTTTTTTTATTTTTTATTTTTTTTAACTATAAGCAGTCACACTAGTACTTTATTGAGTTTTTGGAATTACATTTGTAACTACATACATTTCTTTAATATCTAAGTCTAGCATCATCCAGCCACCTTAATGGTACCTAAGTGCAACCTGCTATATTACTTTGAACAGAAGTAAGCTACTTGTCTAACTATTTAAAGTCCATAATGAAAGAGTCTTCTCCCTTTTATAGCAAGCTCCAAAATTGTCTTTGTTACTTCTTTTTCAACTTGCTTTTCTTTTTTTCTTCTTTTTTATTTTCTGTTTTTCCTGATCTACCTTTTTTTTCTTTTCTGCTTTCTTCGGAATTTTACATTTTTTCCTTTTACTTTTCTTTGTTATTCCAACTTTTTTCTCCTATTTGATAATTTTTGTACAATGTATTCTTCATACTTGTTCATAAAATATGTCACAGGCTATTATTGCTACTATATTTGCAAACTGCTATCTTGATCTTGTGTTTAATAACTCTGCTAGTTTGTCTTGTGTTTCTTTTAAAATTAGGCTTTTTATTAGTGCTTCTTTTATTTTGACTTTCTTTGTTTCTGTTTTCCTAAAGAGTGCTATATATAAAATATATAGGAAAATCTGAATCTTTTCTTTTTCTTTTAATTTCTTCTATGTTGTTGCAATGGTTACTTTTTGGATACTTTTTCAGAGATTTCTTTGCCCCTTGCATATTGCTAAGTGTGCTTGCATCTCTTTTATTTTGTCTTGGCACACTTGGCATTCCACTGTTGTATATATATTTAGCCTTTTTTTGTTGAGTTCTTCTAAGGTTAGAAGTTTATCTATTATGCACTTAATAAATGCACTTTTTCTGGCACCACTTTTTCTTGTTGTACAATGTATTTCTTTGGTCATCTTAAGCCTTTTTCAAAAATAAGTCCAATTATATATTGTAATTTCTGCTTCTGACTCTAGGTCTTTAACTGTTTTCATTTCTTTTTACTCTGCTCTTAGTCTTGCATTTGTTACTAACTTGCAAAGCAGTCTTGTTGGTATGTCAGTTCATTTGTTTTCCCACTCTAAGTAGTACTCTATCTCTTTACAACTGACTTTTTCAGCCTCTACTATTTCTCTATTTATTGTCTTCTTCTTTGTTAAACTATCTGCTTTATCATTTTATTTGTCTTTACTATAACTTTTTACTTTAACTAAATCTATCTGAATGTTTTTTATCTTGACTAGATCTTTAATCTTCATTAACCACATTGCATTCTTTTTCTTAATAATCTTGCTTCTGTCTGCTTGTTCTAGGCTTCTACTAATATTTCTTATTGTGACATTACTATTTGTATATAACTCTACTTGCTTCTTCTTAGGTATTGTTAGAATTGCTGCCTAAATTGCTACCATTTTTGCTGTTGTTAACATTTGCTACTCTTCTAGTCCAAATACTAACTCTTCTTCTGGTCATTCTTGTGTTTCATCTGTTTGGACCCATCCAATACCTATATTGTTCTTAAATAATGGTTCTTTCCTATCTTTTCCATTAGCTGTGCCATTAGTGTATATTGTATATTTGTCCTTGTTTCTCATATGTTTCTTTCTAAGACTTTTGTTATTTCTCAACTAATATTTTCTTCAAGTTTTTGTCACTTGATAATCTACCTCTAGTTCTTCTATTATTATAAGACCCTTTAATTTGCATTTACTTATTTTTGATCTATTAATTTCTGTCTTGTCTATTATTTGGTCTATTACTATTTTAATTTAATTGTTGCCTTTACTTATTAATCTATTTGGAATTATGTAAATGTTTCTGTTTAATTTTATTTATTGCTAACAACTGTTTTTTATTTGTTCTTCTTTACTTATACATTCTTCATATCTGTTGATTTTAGTTGCTACTTCATTCTTTTTGCACTTCATTTATCAGTGTTCAATTAGTGCCTTTTTCTTTTTCTTTTTTACTATCTTTCTGAGCTGTTTGTGGTCCTGTGTGTCATATACTATCTACTCTTTTCTTCTTCTATCTTCTAATATATATTTCTATTTGACTTGCATTGCCTGAGTATTTTGTTTACCCATTCTATAGTATCTTTGCATTACTTTACTTTTTGGGCTGCTAAGTATTTTTGATTCAATTGCTTTGAACCATTCTGCTTTTTTTTCTTTACTTGATTGGTCTTGATAGCCTTTTAGTTACTGCCATGTGATTAGTTTTTCTCCTTTTGCATCAAGTAGTTGGTTCAGATATATTAAACCAGATTCATTTACTCTGACTGCTCCTTTTTTCTACAATTGTATGTCTACTAATTCTTGTATTTTAGTATCATGCCTAATTATTGTTTATAGTTTACTTTCTGTTTTAATATTTATTTTTAATTTTCTTGCTTTGAGTATTGTAAAATATGCTAAATTGTTCTTTAAGTATATTTCAATTTCTGTTTGTTCTTCTGTCTTCTATATGTCTTTTGTTAAATCTGCTCTTTAACAGCCTTGTGTTATTCTTAGCCTTGTTAGCTGTCTGAGGCTGTTTTGTCTGTTCAGTCTTACCAGAAAGCCACTAACTTGTTTCATAATTATCTCTTGTTACAATGTCCTACAGCTGCCAAGGTCTTTGTGTTCTATTACACAGTTTTTTACTGTTTTTTGCAGGCTGCTCTTTTGTTTTGCTAGACTTATTATTGGTTGATATATTTCATTTAGGCTTCTGTCTAACATCTTTGTTAGCTGCAATATATAGCTTAGTTTGGATATTATTACCATATTGTTTATATATACGATTTGACTCGTTGTCATTTTTTTGTACTTTAAATCTCTTATAGTTTGGCTTACTATTCCTTTTGCCTTCTTCTTTACTTATGTCTCTCACATTTTGTTGTTTAACCATATTTCTAATGAACAGACTATTTTTTGTTTTGGTTCTTCTATTATCTTGCTTTTTTATATATTACTGCTCTTTTTTCTTTTTGAACTTTCATGTTTATTATTATTAATTTTAACTTTGATCCATTTATCTTTATATCATTCATTTCAAAAAACTCTTCTGCTATTTCTAAGATTTCTAATAATTGCTTTTTACTGCTTGTGATCCATGTTGTATTATCTGTATATGCAATTGCAGCTTGATGATATTTTGTAATGTTGTTGTATTGCATACCTTTTTGCAACTGTTGCTCAACTGTATACCCTAAACTTTCTTCTTTTTCGATTCTCTCTAATAATAGATTATAGAAAAGATGCTATATTAGTGATAAAATTACTTCGCTTTAGTTTATTCCATCTCTTGCTATTAATTCTTCTGTCAGGCCATAGGCTGTAATTATTCTTAATTGTCTCTTGTAAAAAAGATTTAATATATATTTGATTGTTTTTCTTGGGTATTTTGACTCTTTGCAATGCTAGTTCAAAGCTTTCAAGAAGAACTAAGTCGAATGCCTTTTTCATGTTCTATAGCAGTATTCATATTTCTTTATCTTTTTCTTTTGCTTTCTCTATTATTATGTTTAAAATCTGTACTAGTTGCTCTGTTGAGTTTTCTAGAAGGCCTGCAAAATTTGGTCTTTTAAGTATTTTTTTTTCTATAAATACTTTGACAAGTCTTTTTATCACCATCTTGTTACAATTTTTCTGAACATTTTAATTTGTGCTATTGGGCAGATGTTGTTTAAGCTATATCCCCACTCTACATCTTTTGGTATCGAGTAAACTTGTGCTATCTTTCACTTCATTGAAATTTCTTCTACTTCTAAACATAAGTCTGTAAAGCTTCTAAAGACTTGTGTTTTCACTTCTGCTTTCTTAATCAATATATAGCTTATACCTAAGATTCCTGAAGCTGTTTCTGTCTTTAACTCTCTCAGTACTTCTTCTTATTCTTTTTCTTTAATTTTCCTTTCAACTTCTATATATCATTTCTTTTTAATGCTTTTTCTTAGTTCATATATTTCTTTCTATTTTTCCGTCATTGTTTCTAACTTGGTGTTTCTTTTCCTAAACTGCATTTTATAATGTTCTGCTACATTTATCTTTATCTCTTCTAGTTTTGTTATTAGATATGTCTTCTTTTTTTCTTGCTTGATAAGCCTATTAAGCATTATCTTTTTATATGGTTTATTTAAAAAACTGGCAAGCATTTTTTTTTGGTCCATTTTAATCATTTTACATCTTTTATCTATATTCTTTTCTATTTGTCTTTTTTGCACTTGTTCCCAGTTTTTTTTCTTTTTTTTCTGTAGAAGCTTTTGCCATTCTTTTATATCTCCTATCTAGACATATGACCAATGCCTTTGTAATTTTGGCAGTTTTGCATCTATCTTGTTGCCTAGTACTTTTAATTGTTCATTTGTTCTGCTTCTTTCTTCTTCTTAGTCTTTTTTTATTTTTGTGTATTTGATTAATCTTTGTAGCTTTACAATATCTTTTTCTTGTTGTTGTGTTTTTTGACTGGTTCTTCTATTTGTTATTGTGTTGTATATTCTTTTTTTGAGTATATGCTTATTGGCTGCTGTGATAATTACTTCTTCTATAATATCTCATATACTATTTATTTTGTCTGTATGTTTTTTTATATCTTGCACCCCTGTTTGGATGTTTTTTAGACTTTCTTTTATTTCTAATCGCTTTTGCAGCTCCTGCATATAATTTTTTCAATTATCTGGTTTTGCCTAATTATATAGATATAGTATTCTTGATTGTCCTTTTCTTTTAACCTCTGCTTTACTGTTTCTTCCTATTATATGTTTAACCTATATTTCTGCAATTATAATTTTATGATCACTCTCTGTAATTTCTTCTGTTTCCTTCATGTTTGCTCTTTGCAAACCCAATGCCAATTCTTCTGATATCCAAATATAGTCAATTCTTGTTGCAACTTCTTTGTTTAACCATATGTACTCTTGGCTTATTGGATGCATATTTCTATATGTGTCTATAAAGTCTTGTTTTTTCATCTAATTAAAGATTGGCAGTCTTTTAAAGTTTGCTGACTGTGGATGTTGTCTGTCTAATGTATTGTTTGCTGTATGATTGAAGTCATCCATAATTATGAATTGTGTTTGTCTTTTCTGTTTAGTAACCATCTCTACAATCTTTTGTTGAATGTTTTTCTCTATTATCTTGTTATTTGGTAGTATATAGACTTCTATCACTATTAACTCCAGTTGCTTGAAGTATAAAATGATTTCTATCATATATTCACTTATTCTCCTAACTGCACCCACATACTTTTCCTATTGTTCTTCTATTAGGATTCTTACACCTGATCCTTTTTTCTTATTCTCTGCTGCATTTGTCAGTATCCTGTATAGTTTTTGTTTGATACATGCATCAAAAACTTTTCTTCTCTTTCAGTAATATTTGTTTTTATGACTCCTAATATTGCAATTTCCTTCTCTTCTGCTTAGCCAAGCAGATTTTTAAGCTTCTACTCATTAGTTTTTAAACCATTAATGTTATAACATGCTATTTTAATCTCTTTCTTTTCTTGTTTCCATTTCTCCCTTAATTGGTCTTGTTTTGTTCTTATGTTTCCTACTTTCCCTTTTCTTTTCTAGTTTTTTTTCTTTTTGGTGAGAAGTTGTTGTACTTTTCTCATGTATTTCTTTTTCTCTTTGTAGAAAACCTTCAATCTCCTCATCTATTTTCATTAGTTCAACTAAGGTGCTTTTAGAAGTGATTAGCTGAGCTGTTTCTTGTCCTTAGCTGTATTTTCCCTATTGCTTTGTCTTGCTAAACTTTGAGCCTATCTAACCTTTCTAGGATTCTTTGAAGCAAATCTTGTATTTGTAGATTGAAGTTGTCTTCTTCTGTTTGTTTTATTCAGCTGTCACCTTTGCTTTTATCATTTTTTCTTTTGGTTGTTTCTTTTTTGTTAGGCTTCTGCTCTTCTTCATTTATATTAATAAATGTTTCTTCTGTATTTGAGTATTTTTGACTGTTACTACCTTCTTTTTTTCTATTCTACTTTTCTTGAAAGTCTTTCCAATATAGAAGGTAGTTATTAAATCTTATTGGTTTGGATTGTGCTGTTTCCATTTCTTCTTTTGATGCAAAGGTAATTGTTGCTGCTCTTCTTTGGTTTCTATTTCTGTTAAATAGTATGTAAACTAATTTTGCTTCCTTGTTTTTTAAGCAGCATAGTAGCAATACTTCTGAAGCATTGTCTGGGAGCCCTATTAGTCTTGTTGTAAACATGTTTTAGAAGTCATGTTGTGTATAATCTTTATTACCTTTGGTTACTCTTGCCAACTTGTAAATACCAATTGGCAAAGTCCATGAAATGTTCTCATCAGTAAGTTAATTTGCTTGAACTACTGCTAATGCCTTGTGTTTAGATCTTTTAATGCATCCTATTTGTATCTTTTTGAAGCTTTTGCACATATGTCTAATTTTCTCTGCATTGATATTCACAGATAGGTCCCATATTGTAAAACAGTTATATAAATTTGTTTTATTTTCTATTGTAAACAAGTCTTCTTTCTTCTTATATTCTTCTCTTTTATGTTGGCTTTTATATTTTTTTTTTTCTTTCTTGTTATTGTTTTTGACCTGTTGTTCAAGTTTTAATTCTTTGTTTCTCTCTTTTTCTAGGATTAGCTTGAGCCATTTACACTTTTTTTCTTGAATTCTGTCTATTGCTACATCTTAACTGTGTTCACAATCAAAGTTTACTTCTACCCAGTTGTTTCCATTCTTAAAAACTTCTTTGATTGTCTTAATGTGATAGTTTTTGCCCAGAATCTATTGCATGTATTTTATTCTTTCATCACTTGTTTCTTTTGATAAGATATATGCTGGCATGTTTGCCTTAAAGGACATGTCCTTATTACATACTCTATTTTCTGGTGACTATTGGCTATGTTCAACTGTGTCTGTAAAGATTGAATCTTCATAGGTCATGTTTTTTTCTTTTAATTTTGTTATCTTTTTGTCGATGTTTTCTATATTTTTCTTAACATTTTGGATGATGCTATCTCTTGGAGCTTCTATGTCTTTTTTTATCTTTTTTCTTTTGTTTCTGCTATTTCATTTGATTTGACTGTAGAAGTTTGGTTTGTGCTTGTTGAGAGGCTTTTTGTTGCATATCTTGTCATATACTAATGTTAAGCTCTTCCATTTGGTCAATAATTTCATTTATTATTTGGATTGGTTTTTCTTATAGTATTTTTTCTCTTGCTAACATCTTGATGTTTTTTTTTTGTTAGTGAAGTTTGCATTTTTTTCATGCTATTCAGTTTCTCTATTCTTTTCATTTTTCTTTCTTCTTTAAGTATTTCTTCTTTGCTCATACTTCAACTGATTTTGGGTTTTAATTCATCAGCCTAAGTCTTTGTGCTTATTCTTCTATTATATCTTCTTCAAGCCAGCTTAATTCTGCTAGACTTAAGACCTTAAGAATTTGTTCGTAGAGTAGTACATCACTTAATGTAATGTGGTTTGAGTTGTTTATTGCTAAGTCCTTTGCTATATACTCTACATTGCTTGGTTCTTTCACAGGCATTGTTAGAATTTGGTCTAACAATTCAGAATTTAAATATTTTTGATTTTTATCACCTGCCCCCTTAATGTAATACATAATGTCTGTATTGATAGCCTGATCCATTTGGTTTGTTGTATTTATATCTTGTACACTTTTCTCTTTGAGTTGTTTATATACAACTTGTGTTGTGTTACTAATAACTACTAGCTATCTATCTATTTTCTAATTAGAAACATGATGTTGTTGTTTGTTGTTTGTTGTTATTGTTTGGTCAGTCATGTGTTCTCTTTCTGTTTTTCAGGATCAATCATAATTTCTCAAACTTTCAAATTTTCTACTAAAAAAAAGGAAAATTTTTCTCAAAGCAAGTTTAGTCTGTTAAAGATACCTTTTCTGTTATTGTACTACTATTTTTTATGTATTTTTGAACATAAACTTCTTTTTCTTAAGGGCCCAAGGACTGTTTTTTATTCTGTTTCAGTTGTATTTTGTGTTTTGTTTCTACTCTGCTTTTGGAATTAGAGATCAGCAGAAAGAGTTGATATCACTTTGAAAAAAAATAATTGTCTAACTTTTTATTAAATTATATTATAAAATATAAAATATAAATATAATTTTAAAATTTATATATATGTTATATTTTTTAACAATTTGTTTTATAATAAATAATTTGTTTGAAGTAAGTTGTTATATGCAGTATATATATAACTATATATTTAATAATTACATATTATATTATAATTAGTTAATAATAGATTTTAGTTATATAATTATAGATATACATGCTTATAAGCATAATAGATATGTCTTGATCTAATAGTATGTCTATATAAGCATGTCAAATTTTTTATCTATACTTCAAATTCTATTAACAAATTATAATTCTAATAAAAAAATTTTTGACAATTAAAAATTCTAATAGTCAAAATTTTTAGATAAAAAATTTCAAGTATAAGATATATTTAAAGTGAATAAATTTATAATTTGATTAATTTTGGAGTTATATTACTTTAGATAAAGATTAAAATAAAATTTACTATAGTCTATAATATTTTTTATTAAAGCTTTAATTTTTAACTATTAGGATTTTTAGTTATTGGAATTTTTTTGTCAAAATTATAATCTATCAAAATTCTGTTTATTGTAATTTTAACTTAAACTTATTTATATCAACTAATTTTAAATTATAATATTAATAAGAAATTATATTAAAATTAATATATATAAGAAATTTTAATATATAAAAATTTGTTTTGTAGCTTAGTTTGGTATTAATAAAAATTATTTGTAGTTTAGATATATATATTTGAGACATGTATTATGTTTGTAACATACTATAATATATATTAATTAGATTTTATAAAAAAATTTTATGTCAAGTTAGTAATATAATAAAATTTTTTAAAATTCATTAATATTAAAATTAGTATTTAAAAAAATTTTTTTTTTATTTATTTATATAATATTTAGTAAAAACTTTAAAATACAATAAGAAATTTAATTATAAAAAAAAAATCCTAAAATAAAGATTTTTAAACTACATTTGTGTTGTTAAATTAGACATTCAATATAATATTACACCTTTTATTTCTTAATAAGTGTTATAGATAATTGTTTCAAATTATTTTCTAGCTAGGGTAGGTTAAAGAAAACCTTAGATGAGAATTATAAAACATGTAATTAAAGTAAAGTCTTGTAAAAGCTATTTGTTAATAGAGTGTATAGTATTAAAAAGTTGTGAAGCTCTTAAAAAATTGTTAATAGAATTAGATATTGTTAGAAAATAAATTTTTATATATTTAGTTTTAATGATTATGTTTTGGGCAAGTTCTTATTGATGTTAAAATATGTTGTATATGGACTATAAATTTTGATAATATCAGATAAAATGATTATTAGTAAGGTTGATTAAAAAGATATTTGTTTGTTTGTTTAAAAAAGTTTTGATATTATTGTAGATTGTTATAAAAAAGGTGCCAGATATAGTATATAAGATTAATTAGTAATTAGAATTGATAGAGTTGGCTATGAAATTTATAATAATATTAAAAATAAAAAGTACTAAACTATTGGATATTTAAAATAAAGTAAATGTTAATTGAATTGTATTAAGGATTACTTGATTTATATTAATATTATTGCCTGCACAGAAAATAAGATGAAATATGTCTTTAAGATTTGTATATTAGAAACATGTTGATGATTTATAAAGATAAGAATAACACATGTTAAGATTTTTCATGATGGATAGGTTGTTTGTAAAAATTTTGATACAAAAAGAATATTTTTGTATATTATGTTCTATAGATTTATTTATTTATTTTTTTTTTATTGTTAAGATAAGTTTATACCCTCAAGTTTTTATTAGTATATTGGTTATAGCTAATACAATTTTTATTATACATCATCTATTACTATATATCTATTCAGATATAGGACTCAGACATCTTTATCTGTGACCTAAATCTACCAGAGCTTTGTATTGTATCCCACTTACATTTAATCTGGATTTTTGTTTACTACTGATTATATTAAGTAATCTGCATATTCCTCCTATATCTTACAACCTATTTTTCACAACTCCCAAATTGGTCTACTAGGTCATTTGCTTTTTTTGAGCTTCTATTTTTGGTTTGCCCAAAGAGTGCCTCTCTAGCATATATCTTAAGCCAGATTTCTTCTGCTGCTGCTATTTTCCCAATTCAGATACTGGTAGCATATATCTTAAGCCAGGTCCCTGCTGCTATTGCTAGTTTGCAACCCTTCTTGGTCTTAGCGTTATTCAAATTGATTGTATGTTTAACTTGCCTCTTAAATACTCTCTTTTATGGTATAATAGAACTATGTTTCAGAAATGATACTTCCATTTTCTTCTAGCCATTGGCCAACATTTTCTTTCTACTTAAACATATAAGAACTTATCTTGTATTTGCACTATCCAAAGCCAGTTTGCATCCTTCTGTATACACTGCACAGGTCGAACAAATGAATAAAGAGTGAATAATAGGTAAATAACAGAAAAAAAAACTGCCATTATTCTACCCTATATTTGCCAAATAATGGCAGCATAACAGTAGCATAACAGCAGAATAACAGTAAAATAACAGGAGGTTTGTCAATATGAGTA